>BLSH010236109.1:782975-812469 GCA_018402905.1 Glandirana rugosa | reverse complement strand
GCCCCAATATCGCAGTCCCGATAAAAATCGCAGATCGCCGCCATTACTAGTAAAAAAAAAAAATAATAAAAACACCATAAATCAATTCCCAGTTTGTAGACACGATAACTTTTGCGCAAACCAATCAATATACGCTGATTGCGATTTTTTTTTTTACCAAAAATATGTAGAAGAATATATATCGGCCAAAACTGATGAATATTTTTTTTAATGGATTTGTACTTTAGCAAAAAGTAAAAAATATTGTTCTTTTTTGCAAAATTGTCGCTCATTTTTTGTTTATAGCGGCGATCAGAAATGACGCAGAGGGGATCAAATACCACCAAAAGAAAGCTCTATTTGTGGGAAAAAAAGGACGCAAACTTTATTTGGGTACAACGTCGCACGACCGCGCAATTGTCATTCAAAATGCGACAGCGCTGAAAGCCAAAAATTGGTCTGGGCAGGAGGGGGGTTTAAGTGCCCGGTGAGGAAGGGGTTAAACTTCAGACAGAGTACAAATCGATTGTTGGTGATTTGACCGTAGTATTTACATTTACTGTCGACCGCTGTGGTGTCACAATATAAGAAACACTTTGCGGGGGGGAGGCTGCCCCCCTCCCGCCCGGCACAGTTAGTTCCCGGTTGGGGTGCCAGCGGGGGGGGGACCCTCCTACCCCTAGGTAACCATGGAGACTGACATCAGACCTCGGTCACCTATAGGTATCGATGGTGAGAAAACATCTCATAATAGCTCAGGCACAATTGAACATGTACCCCCGATTTATCGCCTTTGCCTTATATGATTATGTGTTACTATGTACGTGAATTGCTCTCTTTTTTCTGCATTGAAAATCAATAAAAATTTATTATAAAAAAAAAAAAAAAAAGAAAATACAAAATCGCTTGATTGGTAGGCAGGTGTCTCACTAAAGATTTACAACATCACTGGCGTTGAGGCAAATAAATCTCAATTCACGCCAGAAACAAACAAACCAAAAATATTATAATAAACAATAATAAACCAATAAAAACCAATAAACATTTATATTTATATCGGTATTTAGTTTCTGTGTTTTTTCAAAACAATCTTTTTGGTTTTTTTTGTTTCTGGTGGGAATTGAGATTTATTTGCCTCAACGCCAGTGATGTCGAAGTCTGTAAACCTTGAGTGAGACACCTGCCTACCAATCAAGCGATTTTGTATTTTCAATTAGCACAATTGTTCTATTGCTTGTCTGGTGGGTAGAGCTTTTTGTACATATATATATACCCTGTATCTCATTTAAACCTTTGTGCTGTGACCGAGGTGGTTTGCCGAAATGCATTAGTCCTTACGTATTTGCTTTTACATGTAACCAATAAAACTTTTTATATGGATTTGGAGTTTTCGGCTCTCTTACTGGATTCTATGTCTATACTTACTTGGGTCCCCTGCTGGCGCTCCTGGCCCCTCCTCTCACATGGGAAGCAAGGAATGCATTAAGGTAAAAAATGTTTAGGCTTTAGAACTACTTTAACCGGTTCCCGACCGCGCGCAGTATATTTACTGTTGCAGAGCGGTGCTGCCCCGCGAATCGCCGTATATAAGTGGCGGCTCGTGTGTGCGCAGCTAGCGGGCGGGAGCGCGCCGCCAGCGGGGCGCGCTCTTGTGCCTGACGCACTCTGCAGGAGTGTGCCCACTGCTCGGATGGACCCGATGTCCAAAAAAAAAAATATAAAAAAAAAATGTATTCATCAGTTTAGGCCGATATGTATTCTTTTACATATTTGTGGTAAAAAAAATCATCGCAATAGGCGTATATTGATTGGTTTGCCAAAAGTTGCCACGTTTACAAACTATGAGAATTCATTTATGGCGTTTGTACTTTTATGGTGTTTTTTTACTAGTAATGGCGGCAATCTGAGATTTTTATGGGGACTGCGATATTGCGGCTGACAGATCGGACATTATTGACACTTTTTTGGGACCATTGACACTTATACAGCGATCAGTACTAAAAATAGTCACTGATTACTATGTAAATGTGCAGGGAAGGGGTTAACCTGTAGGGTTAAGTGTGTTCCCTCACTGTGTTCTAACTGTGTGGGGGGTGGGCTGGCAGGGCATGACAGATCTAACAGATCCAGATTACAGGGATCAGTAGATCACTGTCATGCCGCCTGTCAGAATGGGGAACCGCCGTGTTTACATCGGCAGTTCCCCATCCTTCCTCTGTAGTAGGTGATCTCGGGTCGCCGGTGGACATCGAGTCCGCCCGACCCGTGGCCACACTCACGCAGCGTGTGGCAGGCAGGAGAGTGCTCCGCTGGCGCAGCGCGCCTGCCCGCAACTGGGGCTGCGCGAATTGCCGTTTATAGATAGCGATCTGCGAAGTCACTTTGCCACCATATATCCACAATACGGTCGGGAAGTGGTTAAGGCATCATGCAGCCCTAGACACATGTAGATAATAATGTCCTTTTTGTCCAAACTCCGCCCCTAAGCTATATGATTAGATTAGTACTGGTGTATTCTAGAATGTGCTACTGTTCTATATGCAGAATAACATTTTCACTGGACATACCACCAAACAAGAGAAAGGAGATGATTTCCTGATCCCTGAACTATAGAGAGTCTTTTGACTCCTCTCATTCATCATCCAGCTTTCCTGGCAGTTCTTTTGTTGAATTTAATACTGAAATTTAATCTGAAAGAAAGGCTGGAGTTCAGCTTTAAAAGAAGTTTCAACAATTTGTACACTTCGTAACTCAGTGTTGCACCCCCCTCCCCCTTCCACTCCCATCCCCTCCGCTGTCCTCATAGAACCCCTTGCTTACATTTTTCAGAAGACCAGAAAAATGTAAATTGCAGGGAATTGAAAACATCAAAAAAAATACATTGCAGGTCCAGAATAAAATGTTTAATGCTCTATTTAGAATGCTTTGTGATGCTGTAACTGTTAGCCATGCTGTACACTCAATACAACTTTGTGGTGAATGTCTGGTTGTAGCTTCCTCTTGTAGCAGCATAGCACTCATCAGTGGAGGTAACCGATGACTTGAACTAGAGCATACTGGGAGAAGAATCTTCAGTTTTTTGCAACACTGAACACACAGATTATAGGAAAATAAGTGAAAAAACAAAATATATATATACACTGTATATTTACATTTTTAGATATTTTTACATTATTGGGCCTTTTTACATTAATATCTTTAGCCTATAATAAAAAACAGATGTTCATTTTATTATTATTAAAATAGTGTACCAGCTGGAAAAGACGGGCTCAGGGTCACATTCATAAGCTTCCTTCTACAGGAGATGTGCTCTCCCACTCCTCCAAAATAGTCTCGCTGTTATGTGACTACTATGCAGACCTTTACAATGTAGGCCCTTAACTATCTCCTGATGCTCAACTGCTCGCAACCTGATGCGAAACTGTTTTCCATATACGACTATCTGAACTCCGCAGGTCTCCCCCCTTTGAGTAATGATCAGAGATCCACATTGGTATTCCCTATTACTACACTTGAAATTTAATCTGTAGTGAAATCTTTACCAGGTGGAAAGAGCCCTGGCCCGGATGTATATATTAAGGCATATTATGCCACCTTCTTACTGCATTCGATGCACCCAATGTGTAGCTATTTCAATTCCATAGCAAAGGGTAGCCAGATTCCTTCGGAGGCCCTACTGGCCCACATCACTGTACTGTACTCCTGAAAGATGTTAAAGACCCCACGTTGCCCCAAAGCTACCGTCCCATTTAGCTGTTAAATGCAGATATAAAGATATTAGCAAAAATTCTGGCGAATCGCCTGAAACATCGTATGCCCCATGTTGTCCACCCCGACCAGACAAGCTTTATTGCTGCCCATGAGGCTAGGGACAATTCTATTAGGGCTATCCAACTTATCCACTGGGCTTGATGGTGCCAAAACCCCGTGCCATATCTGATCCTATCGACGGACGCAAAAAAGCATTTGATCCCGTGGACTGGACCTACCTTAAGGCAGTACTAGAGACCTTTGTGTTAGGATCGAATATGCTAACATGGATAATGGCATTGTACTCGACACCCAGTGCCCAGGTTAAAGTAAACGGCTTTTTCTCTCCCAGGTTCCACATCAGGAATGGTACGAGGCAAGGGTGTCCCCTTTCGCCCCTTCTTTTTGCCCTGGTTCTTGAACCTCTTTTATGCATTGTAAGAGCAAACCCAGATATTACCGGTCTGAAGGTGGGCAATACCAAGCATAAGTTATCTGCTTATGCCGATGATGTACTCTTTCATATCACCAACCCACTTGCCTCACTACCTAATCTGATGCGGGAACTTCAGCATTTTGGGGCGCTCTCTAACTTCAAAACTAATTATGCCAAATCGGAGATTGTACCTATCCAGCTCCCTTCCTCCCTAGCAGGCGGCCTAGAGGCTGCCTTTCCCTTCACCTGGGCTAACTCATCCTTGAAATATTTGGGCATTCAGCTCACAGATAACTTTGATACCTTTTATTTTAACAATTATCCTACGGTGTTAGCCACAGTCAGATGTGATCTTGCCTCCTGGAGGATTACATGGATTAGACGGGTGAACATTATAAAAATGAATGTCCTGCCAAGGATACTCTTTTTTAATGCAAATGATACTGATACCCTTACCCAGGCGCTTCTTCACACAACTTGACAGAATGTTGACTGGCTTTGTGCGGAATGGGCAGAGACCACGTATTGCTTTGAGGTGGCTTCAGCGTTCAAAAGGGAGGGGTGGTTTAGGCATCCCAGATGTCCAGAGGTACTATAGAGCCATAGCTCTCCAGTGTATCCTCAACTGGCGTTTTCATACTCAGTCCAAATTATGGATGCCCTTGGTGCATGGCGGGGAGAAGCCTGTCTTATGCCCCGTGGCTGGCCCGGGAGCACAGGGGATTGTCAGATGATACTTCTCCCCTACCAACCCATGCTCTTCGAGTTTGGGATCAAATTAACCAGCTATGGAGCCTGGCTCCCCCTGTGTCCCCATTGGCCCCGCTTGGAGGCTTTCTATGGTTCTGAATTGTATCAAATATTGGGCACGCCATCATGGATTCCAAGCCCTTATTTGTCCATGCTTGGGAACAAGACTTGGGGCTGGAGTTTTCTGAATCTCATTGGAATCATTTATACCAGCTCACCCATTCCAGCTCTCCAGATTCCAAAATGCAAGAAACAAATTATAATATCCTAACACGATGGTACACAGTGCCTACTGATTTAGCACGCATCTATGTAGTAGTGCAAATGTGAAGGAGAGCCTCAAGAGGGGGAACTTACCTCAGTGTAATGAATAAAGTATGCTGGACAAAGCGTGCTGGTCGGTCTTTCTTTGCATGTGGCAAAAATATATCTGGAGCATCTGGAGGTGCACCCTTGAATGTCTGGAAGCTTCTTAATGCATAGTTTACATTAACCATCAAGTGTCTGATTCTGTACCCCTGGCATAACATATAGCCAACAAGCGGTGTCTGATACTCGTAATAAGGATCATGACAGGAAGGTGAGCGGTTTGTGATACCATTGGTGGTGGAATTGCACTGAAGCACTTTTATATTATTTAGCACTTTAGACACCTGGGTGTCATACATGGACTATTATACTTATTTATTACAGGCGGTCCCCAAGTTACAAACAAGATAGGGTCTGTAGGTTTGTTCTTAAGTTGAATTTCTTTGTAAGTCGGAACAGGCACATTTTTTAAGTGTAGCTTCAGCCAAAAAAAATATTTTTAGGTTTTTTTGGATAGCATAGGGAATGGGTAACACCCCTGTAAGGTTTGTTTTGCTATCTGTGCTTCTGTTTGAAAGATTTTAACTCACTTTCTGTCCCTATGACAATTGGATTTTGATAAATTTGAGCTGTTGTAGAAACAAGGATTGGAGGTGCAGCTCCACTGGAGACAACTTTTTCCCCATGATAACTCTCACAGGAGTGAATTTCCCTTCCTAGGGGGAGATTTCCTCTCACTTCCTGTTGTCTACCTCCGTTTGTAAGTAGGAGTAGTTTGTAAGTCAGATGTTTGTAACTAGGGACCGTCTGTATGTCTATTGATGGGTTTCTGATAAATTCACCTATAGTGTTCAGCTGCTAACATTGAGGGATAATTAATTGCGATGATTGATTTTTTGTTTTGTCATAGTGAATATGTGTCACGGAGTTCAAGGACGTAAATGTGTGGGGAGCTTTACAAAGCAAGTTGACAAACTTCAAGCTCATTCAGCTTAACCACTTCAGGTCTGCCCCATAGCAGTTTTACTGTTACAGGGTGGCACCTGTGCACTGGAACACACACATATATATATATATATATATATATATATATATATATATATATATATATATACATGATTCAGCTCTTTCGGGTAGGGGGCACGCATGCGCACACACAGCAGGAGCCCAGCGGCGGGTACCGCAGACTCGATGTCCGCCGGCACCCGCCGATTATTCGAGCGAGAGGCACAGAATTTAAACAACGCAGATCGCTGTTCTTCTTACAGGAGGGAAGACATAGATCCTGTGTCTCTGTATAGCAGGGACTAGGATCTATTCCTTCCTCTAGTAAAATCACCTCCCACAGTACACATAAACACTGGCTAGGCACACAGTTAACCCCTTGATCACACATGATGTTAACCCCTTCCCAGCCAGTTTCATCAGTACAGTGACAGTGCATATTTTTTAGCACTGATCACTGTATTAGTGTCACTGGTTTCCAAAAAGTGTCAAAAGTATCAGTTAGTGTCAGAATGTCCGCCGCAATATCACAGTCCTGCTATAAGTCACTGATCGCCACCATTACTAGTAAAATAAATAAATTAAGAAAAAAAAATAGTTCATAGACGCTATAACTCTTGCGCAAACCATTCAATATACGCTTATTGGAATTTTTTTTTTACCAAAAATATGTAGCAGAATACATATTGGCCTAAATTTATGAAGAAATTTGATATTTTCAGTTTCTTTATTGGATATGTTTTATGGTAGAAAAAAAATAGGTTTTTTTTCAAAATTGTTGGTCTTTTTTGTTTATAAAGCAAAAAATAAAAAAAATGCAGTGGTGATCAAATACCACCAAAAGAAAACTCTATTTGTGGGTAAAAAAGGACATAAATGTTATTTGGGTACAGCGTTGCATGTCCACGCAATTGTCAGTTAAAGTAAAACAGTGCTGTATTGCAAAAAATGGCCTGGCCATGAAAGGAGGTAAATGATTTGGAGGTCAAGTGGTTAATAGAATTTAAAAGAAAAGTCCAGTATGTCCTAGAACGAGAAGACTATTTGCATGCCATGCGCCTGCTCATAATTCTGGACGAAGACTCAATACAAGATGTATTAGTGTGGACAATAACGCAAGCCAGCCATATACAGAGCGAATTTCTTTCCTGCAACCCAATTTGCTAAATTCCCCCATCAACATGAGACTCTGCCTCACGTTCCTGCACCTCCCTGTCTGACTGTTAATGACATATGGTTTGTGTCCTGGCTTTGCTCTTGCCTTCTCATCAAATGTCCAGCCTCTGATCCTTGTCTGGTGGTCCACGGTCATCTGTGTCCTGCAAAACCAACAGTTTTTTTTAAAAAAATAAAGGGTTTGGGGGAACGGGACTTTGTATGAAGCTGGTGCTTCCATCCCTATACAATATGTATATATGAGATAAAATTGCAAATATTGCAAAGAAAAGGGGGGATATATTGGGACTTTATATGAAGCATGTGGTTGTCGTATGGTACCGTTGATGGATGTCAATAAGAGGGTAAGATAGATAAAATGTTTTATTGTGCATGGATAAATGAACAACACATTTATGGTCACAAAAGTGATCCAAGGTACATCTATGGTCATAAAAAAGATCCAAAGTAGCGAGTGTAATATACATTATACAATATACATCATACATTTATACAATAAACATGCAATATGGTAAATAAAGCATGGCATGGCTATATTCCCCATCCATCAGTCCCATAGTGTATATGACAATGTTGAATTGATATAGTAAGAGCGGGGTGATCACAGGGTCTGGCAGCACCCACCTCGTGGTGTTATGGTTCATCCTCCATTACACAGGTAACCTGGGCCTCTCTAGTATCCTCACCTTTTTTCCTCTGGTCACCTCCCTACCTTGGTTTCTGGCACGCTTACCTTCTATTCCCACCCTCCACCCTGCTGCATCTTGTCTCACTTGCACTAGTCCATTTTCAATTGTATCCATTCACCTTCAATTATCTCACTTGCTCAAGCTCATCTTTACACTCTTTCTCTTCCCAGTTCACTCATCATATTCCACTTTCTCCCAGTGCTCGTCCCGCTCTGGAGGCTGCCTATGCTGGGTGCCGCCGCCTTGTCCGCCAGCACAGTCCCCGATCAGGATGTTCTTCCAGTTTGGCCCGCCCTGGCCGGTCTCCCGGTATCGGCTCACGGACTGTGAGTATATCCCCTACTAGATTGTGTGATGGCCCCCTATAGGTACATTGGAGGCCCCACTTATCTGTATGAGGATACAAGTGAGTGTGCAATGTTTTTTCATAAACCCCCCCATGTTCATTGTTCTTTTTCCTTGCAGACCCTAACACGCTTGCTCCTGATGAGTGGTCCTTTTTAGCCACGAAACACATCGAGCTACTACTGTCGTGTTTCTGCAGTCCAATATAGGTTTGATGTTCTACCACCATCTTTCCTTTTATATGGTCATATTTGGGGCTTATACCCCAGGAATATGGGGTCGTAGGCCATGCCAGTTTTTTTTTAAGGTATTTTATTAGTTTCACATAGGCACCAACAATATGCAAAAGAAAGGGTACATATCATATAATGTACATTAGCAGTGAATACATGCACAATATTAGTATTACATACCCAGGTAATGAGTATTGAAGAAAAAAAAAACCTATAACAGAGAACAAGACAACAAAAATAAATCATTAACAAAGGAAAACAGCTGGCGGCCATGGCACTCTTGTTCCCAGGGTCCCAGGTCCACTTCCTCTCCTAGCGCCGTGGAGCTGGAAGGAAGTTCACCTTCCTCCCCCCCCCCCCCACCCGGCGATCTTCTGGGACACGTCACAGGTCCCAGAAGATACGCCGGCCATTCACAAGGTGCAGAACGACTCACGCATGCACAGTGCATGCCCAGCTTTGAAGCCAAAGCCAGGTGCCCACAATTGTGATGCCGGTACTGCCGAGGGGAGGGGGAGAAGAGCGAGCCCTCGGGCGACTGCATCGCTGGAGCCTGGGACAGGTGAGTGTCCAATTGATAAAAGTCAGCAGCTACACTTTTTGTAACTGGGTGGAACTCCGCTTTAAGGCCCCTACATACGATGCAACAGTCGTACAACAGTCTTACAACAGCTTGTTGTACGATATTCCGACCGCTAGTACGCGCGATTACAACACCTGCGATTCAACAGTCGTACAACAGAAGTTGGCTGAGCAGACTAGAAAACTTTTGTTGTAAAACAAGCCATTGTACGATTGTTGACTCGTGTGTGCAGAGAAGTTGGGCCAACAAAAGATGTACTTGCAAAACACAAATGCTCAGAAGTCAGGAACGCCCGGAAGTGTTCGGTCGTGTAAACCTGCGTTCCTAATTCACAAATCACATTTACCTGAACTTCCTCTTTAGACGCTCATAACACGTCACTACGTTAGGCTTGTTGAAGCTTTGTTGAATGATTACTTGACTCCTGTCAGTACGCTAGACACAACAGCCAATTTTGAGCAAAAGCTGAACATGCGGTCGTACGACAGTTGCACCGTGTGTATGAGGCATTACACTCCAGACTAGTTCTGATGAGACATATGATATCTAGAAATTAGCACACAGGGGTATTGTTAGCAACCGTAGAGAAATTAATCACACATTCACATTAGACTTCAATTTCCCCAGAGACTTTAGAAGTCCATTCCGACCTTATTTTATTAAATTTTTTTTATTGACCAAATCCACCCACATCCGTAGAGTCGGGGGATCTGGTTTCTTCCATTGGAGGGCAATTGCTTTTTTCGCATAAAAGAAGAGGAATCTGGTCAGAGTCTCTTTCTATGTACCCCCAACTCTTCCAATTCTCCTAAAATACACCTTGCAGGGAGGTAATCTCGGACCAAAACGTTTGTATCCGCGGACAATTCCAGACCATATGGAAGAATTTTTACTCTGCACCATGGCACCTACAGCATTCAGGAGAGTCTAACCTGCCCATTTTATATAAACGAGATGGTGTAAAATATATTCTGTGCAAATAGTTAATTTGAATTACCTTATCGCCTGCAGCTATAACACTCAGCAACTGATCGCCCAGAGTTGCCTCCCATGTTTCATCCTGTAATAGTAGGTATATCGGTTTGCCACTGTGTTTTTACCTTAAGTAGTCTAGGAGTTGATACAGACAATAACAAGGAGCAGGGGCGTTGCTAGGCGTGAAAAAGACAAGGGGCTGTAGCCCCAAGAAATGCAGCGCTTGAAGCGCACTGCGGTGAAAAATTGGTGTGGGCGTGGTTTAAAGGGGGCATGGCTTGGGGTGTGGCTCGCGTCTCAAATGAACGAGGGATGGAGGAAGGAAGAAAGAAGGAGATAGGGAGGGAAGGAAAGAGAAGAGAAAGAAGGAAGGAAAGAAAGAAAGAGAGATGGAGGGACAGCAGGCCCAGATACTACACCACAATACAATATGTGTATTCCACAAAGTTTAACAATCAGCAGATAAAGATACTCCATACAGCTGGTGTTAGCGCTTCAATCATCCCGCCACCATGATTGGTATGGTGTCAGGTTGATTGAAGCACATTATTTCTATTATTACATTGTAATATAAAATGAAATAGTTCAACTCACCATAATACAGAATCAGTGGGAGCCCTGAGCGTGTCACTTGTCACTGTTGCCTGCTACCAGATGCCATCAGGTGTCCCCAGCAGAGTCCCTCCTTCCATCACAGGTGTCCCCCAGCGGAGTCCCTTCCATCAGGTGCCCCCAGCATAGTCTCTCCTTCCATCACAGGTGTCCCCCAGGGGAGTCCCTTCTTCCATTAGGTGTCCCCCAGTGGAGTCCCTCCTTCCATCAAGTGTCCCCAGCGGAGTCCCTCCGTACACAGGTGTCCCCAGTGGAGTCCCTCCTTACACAGGTGTCCCCAGCGGAGGGCCGTCTTACACAGGTGTCCCCAGTGGAGTGTCCCTCCTTACACAGATGTCACCAACGGAGTGCCTCCTTACACAGGTGTCCCCAGCGGAGGGCCTTCTTACACAGGTGTCCCCAGCGGAGGGCCTTCTTACACAGGTGTCCCCAGAGAAGGGCCTACTTTAAAAGGTGTCCCCAGTGGAGTGTCCCTCCTCACAAAGATGTCCCCAGCGGAGTGCCTCCTTACACAGGTGTCCCCAGTGGAGTGCCTCCTTACACAGGTGTCTCCAGTGGAGTGCCTCCTTACACAGGTGTCCCCACGGAGTCCCTCCTTACACAGGTGTCCCCAGCGGAGTGCCTCCTTACACAGGTGTCCCCAGCGGAGGGCCTTCTTACACAGGTGTCCCCAGCGGAGGGCCTTCTTACACAGGTGTCCCCAGAGAAGGGCCTACTTTAAAAGGTGTCCCCAGTGGAGTGTCCCTCCTCACAAAGATGTCCCCAGCGGAGTGCCTCCTTACACAGGTGTCCCCAGTGGAGTGCCTCCTTACACAGGTGTCTCCAGTGGAGTGCCTCCTTACACAGGTGTCCCCAGCGGAGTGCCTCCTTACACAGGTGTCCCCAGCGGAGTCCCTCCTTACACAGGTGTCCCCAGCGGAGTGCCTCCTTACACAGGTGTCCCCAGAGGAGGGCCTTCTTATACAGGTGTCCCCAGAGGAGGGCCTCCTTACACAGGTGTCCCAGCGGAGGGCCTCCTTACACAGGTGTCCCCAGTGGAGTGTCCCTCCTTACACAAATGTCCCCAGAGGAGTCCCTCCTTACACAGGTGTCCCCAGCGGAGTGCCTCCTTACACAGGTGTCCCCAGCGGAGGGCCTTCTTACACAGGTGTCCCCAGCAGAGGGCCTCCTTACACAGGTGTCCCCAGCAGAGGGCCTCCTTACACAGGTGTCCCCAGCGGAGTGTCCCTCCTTACATAGATGTCCCCAGCGGAGTCCCTCCTTACACAGGTGTCCCCAGCGGAGTCCCTCCTTACACAGGTGTCCCTAGTGGAGTGCCTCCTTACACAGGTGTCCCCAGCGGAGTCCCTCCTTACACAGATGTCCCCAGCAGGTACCCTGAACCATGGCTCCGATCTCAGCCCTGCGGTGGCATCCTTCCTTCCACCCAGCGATAATCCCCCCATGTCAGCACACACAGTCCACTCTATGGGCGGGGAACAGGCGGAAGAGCAGTGATGCCATCTCTGCTCGCCTGCCCCGCTCGTTCACTGCTCTGTGAAGTCGCTTGCACGTGGCTCTGTGAAGCTGCGAGCAGGCGGTTCTGTTAAGCTGCAAGCAGGCGCCTCTGTTAAGCCGCGAGTAGGCGGCTCTGTGATGCCACGAGCAGGCAGCTCTGTTAAGCCACGAGCAGGTGGCTCTGTGATGCCGCGAGCAGGTGGCTCTGTTAAGCACACTCGAGGCTGCAGCCAAAACATTCGGGGCTGCAGCCCTGATAGCCACCCCTTGGCGACGCCCCTGACAAGGAGTAGTATTTGCATATTAGTTTGGAATGATCATTGTCATAAAATAAGGCTTGCAGTACAGAGGTCTGAAGGTGGACATCCCGCAGTCCGTATTGCGCTGCCACCGCGTGTCTGAGTTGGAAATAGGAAAAAAATTATTACCAGGAACACCCAATTCAGACCTCATTTAAACTTTCCTTCAGCAAATAATTGATGCACATATTTAAGACCAGCCCGAGCCCATGGGTGCAGGTAGACGAGCGAGTTCTGCCAGGTTGCCAATTTTCTTGCTGGATAAATGGAAGATTTTATATGATAGTCTTAGCACCACCACCCCTGCATTAGGATAGGGTCAGTTCCTACAAAGTATGTTAATCAGAGCCTCATATGAGTGCATAACAGCCGCTTGAGCTGCCATAGAGGCATTTTCAATATCGGGAAAGAACCAACTGTGTACATGTATTAACTGTGCAGCTCAAAAGTAAACCCGTAAATCGGGTAGTGCCATGCCCCCTTTCTGTATTGGTAGTTTTAAGGTTTCTAAAGAAATTCTAGCTGGACAGGAGGCCCACAGGAATGAGAAGATTTGAGCATCAATTTCTACAAAAAGTTTTTTGCACAAGTATACTGGGGTATGCTAGAAGACATAGAGGAACCTGGGGAGGAAAATCATTTCAAACAGGTTAATCCTGCCCAATAAGTTTAGAGGGAGCTTACCCCAAGTATTTAAACAGTTTTTCAACCTGCGTAATGATAGGGGTTGCAGGGGTTGCGGTTGCAACCGGGCCCCATGCTCCAGGGGGCCTGTGTGCCTCCCTTTTACACCTGGATAGGAGGGATGGCAGGGGCAGCATTTAGAGGAACCAATCTCCTCCATTTTCCTCCTAATGGAGGAGATTGGTTCCTCTATATGCTGTCACCCGCCACCCCTCCTATCCAGTTTACTTGTCTACTGCTGTTCCCAGGATCCCTGTGTGCTCCCCTGGTCCCCCCCACAAAGCTGCTGTCTCCCCCCCTTCCCGCTCCTGCCAGCTGCTGTAGAAGATGTGTCATGATGGAGAGATGGAAATGGGTAGGTAAATTTGTCATTTACCGGCTCCTTTCTTTTCTGAACGGACAGAGTACGTGATTGGTACCAATTGGTTCATTTATAACTGAAGCATAGTAAACTGTTTTTTACTATACTTCCATTTCTGAATGAATGGGAGGCTTGGTACTTAACTATTCCTGTCCATTCATTCTGTGCAGCTGAGGCTATACAGATGGAGATTGAGGGCTGAGGTTTGTTTAGACCCCTGATATCTCATCAAAGCCCCCCAACAGAGCTCCTAAAGCAATTGTAAAAAAATAATAAAAATAAAATTGTAAAAGAAATAAAATGAAATGGTAAAATAATAATAAAAATAAAATTAAAATTAAAAACTACTGACACCAGAGAGGGAACTATCAGGATTGCAAAGGTTGAAATTGCGACCGCGCCCTGGCATTTCATCGCTATGGGGAAACCTGAAGATGGCAGTAAGGAGGCCTGCTGCAGAACTTGTGAAAGGGTGCCACTGCGGGACCGTAATAAAGGGACCCGTGATAGGAGTAAAGGGCCCCAGTATCAGCGAGAAGAGGGAAGGGCCCTGGCCAGGGGGGCCCTTCATAATTTCTTGCACCGGGGCCCTGAAGGTTCTAGTTACACCTCTGGTTGTACGTTATTGTCTATATAGGTCTTCAAGGGCAATTGTATCTCTATTTCTAAGTATCTAAATTTAGAGACCACCTTAAGTGGTATGGAGGGTGGGGGTACTGGTTTAAATAGTGGATCTAAGGGAAAAATACTGGATTTGTTCCAGTTGACTTTGAAGTCTGAAAAGGTTCCAAACCTCAAAATAACCTGTAGGGCTGAGAGAAGAGATTCTGCTGGATCAGCCAGATAGAGTAACATATCATCCGCATATAAGAATGTTTTTTCTTCAAGATCATTGATCCTGCAACCTTTGATTGTTCCTTTTTGTCTGAGAAGCGCCGCCAATGGCTCAATATCAAGGGTGCACAGTAGAAAGGACAGGGGGAAACCCTGTCTAGTACCCTGGAACATTAGGAAGGCCTCAGTTATGTTGTTATTTACTCTAAGTCTTGCCATTGGTTGTGAGTATAATAGTTTGACCCAAGTCAAGAAGGTATAACCAAAACCAAACCGTTTAAGGATCTCAAATAAATATGGCCATTCAATAGAGTTGAACGCCTTGTGTGCATCAAGTGACACTATCAGCCTAGTGTCAGGGTCAGGGACGGGTATTCGGAGATTAGTTAATAGGCGCCATAAGTTATTGCTGTCGAGTGTCCAGGAATAAATCCCGTTTGGTCGGGGGTTGATAAGACCAGTAATAACGGTATTTAGTCGCCTGGCAAAAACTTTGGGCAGAATTTTGGCGTCTACATTTATTAACGATATAGGACTATATGGATATCTTCCATATCCTGTCCTCCCAGAGATGTTTGATGACATTGGCAACTGTGCCATGGATAGTAGCCTTAAAGGCATCCCATGCTGTACTTAATGTTGTGCCCTCTGTATTTTCGTTCCAATAATTGCAAATATCTTTCGCAGTAGCCATAAAGAAGGTTTCTTCTTGCAGCCATAATGGACTCAGGCCTCACACTGTATACCCTCTAGAGGGCAGCAGACTGAGCTTGATTAGTAAGGGCGAATTATCTGAGATTGCTCTTGGTAGATATGAAACCTCTACTACCCTATATAGCTGGTCAGGGGACATTATGGCCAGGTCTATTCGGGAGAGAGATTTATATGTAGAAGAGTAGCATGAATATTCTCGTGTCTGCAGGGTAGTCACTGCTGCATCAAATTAAGGTTATTGCATATGCCAAGTCTCATACAGAGATGCGTTTCAGTAAAACGCTGTAAGAAACATCATTGAAACAAAGCAGATTTGCACAATGTATGGTAGCAGCATGACCCCTGCTGGAAACAGGGAGAGCTGCAACACATAGGGAAAAGGCCACAAATCTTCCCATCTATCTCAGCCAGAGTCTATATACAGCATACCTCCCAACTTTTTGAGTTGGGAACGAGGGACACCTATTAGCAAAAGTATGTAGGCAAAGGACACACCCCTGCCACGCCCCCTTAAAGAAGAATTATCCAATAAAATAATTTGTTAAACCCACAAATGCATTTTTTTTTAATCACTGCTATTCCTTTATACTGGTTTTTGAAATTTACAAATGCAGCAATTTAGAAATTGGATGAAGGGTTTAGCACTGGGAATCACTTTTTGAAATAGTGCATTTCATATACAAGTATATAGATCAGACCAAAATGAGGGACAAATGAGGAGGAAAGAGGGGCAGAGGGACTTTGTTCCAAATCAGGGACAGTCCCTCCAAATCAGGGACAGTTGGGAGCTATGTATACAGTAGTGCACAAAAGTTAGAGCCACTCAATGGAGAAAATAGATATATGTAGCCTATTGTAAACTCAGCAGCTATTAGTTAGGATGAAGTAAAACAAGGATTGAAGTTTGTTTCATAGGGCAGGACAGCTACCAAATCAAGGAAAAATTGAAGATCAGTTCCCAGGGAAAAGAAAAGGAAGAAAAAAGAAACTATGTCAGATGATATTAGCAATGAGGATATTCCAAAGCTCTACACCAGAGGAAACAGGCTTAAAGATAATGGAAATAAAGGAGAGGTCAGGATAGTGTTCAACTGCCGTGTCACACCTGTTGCACCGGACCAGTATAGATTGGCATTCTGTCTCCAGTAGTTCCTCACGATTTTCCCAAAGATTCAAGCCAATGATCAGCTTCAGCAGGAGTATTGAAAAACTGTGCTTTGCCTTTATTAACCACCCAAAGCCTCGCTGGATATAACATGCTATAAGTGCCCATTCACACAGGGGTGACTTGCACTCTGATTTGAGTCGCCTCAAGTCATCCCAAGTCACTTGACATGTCAAATCCCATTGAAATGAATGGGAGCCATCTTAATGTACACTACTAAGTCGCTCTGACTTCAAAAAAAGTTTGCTGTGCGATTCCAATGCGACTTCTATCAGTTTTGTGCCCATAGAAGTCAATGGAAGTCGCCTCCAAGTCGGATCCCCCATCTTAATGCAAGCGACTTTGTCAGTGAAAAAAAATTAATTTATTTGGGGCAGCCCCCTCCCTCCCTTCTCTGATTGGCCACAGGCAAAGTTGCCTGGCATAAGCCGTGTTGTAAGACGCCCAAAGTCGTCTGAAGTCACCCTGAAAGTCGTGCTGAAAGTCGCACTGAAATCGCCTAGCAAAGTCACACTGAAGTCGGGTTGCCCCTGTGTGAATGGGCCCTAAGGAAGGTGATGCTCTCTCAGACGTTTCTTTATCCCCTGGAATGCAGCTCTTTGCTTCTGCGTTGCGGCAGAGAAATCAGGAAAGATTGTAATAACGTTGTTATACTTCAGATTCAGCAGATTTCAGGCCTTTCTGAGGGCCGCATCTCGGTCACGAAAATGTAGAATTTATGCCAGCATGGGACATGGGGGGGCTCCGGGGGGTGGGGGTCAGAGAGGGATTCTATGGGCCCTTTCAATGGCAAACAGTGGGGAAAAGGTGTCAGCGTCCAGCTCTGCCTTGAGCCATTCCATAATGAAGTCTTCAGGATGCTTCCCCTCAGACCCCTCTGGGAACCCCATGAATCTGAGATTATTCCGTCTCAGATGGTCCTCCATATCCCCCAGCTTTGCTGCCTGTAATTTTTGTTCTGCCTGTATATCTTGGACTGTAGCAGACACGGGATATAAATCATCCTTCACGGTACTAATCCTCTGCTCTGTGTTGGTCACTCTATGTCTCAGTTTGTGGACATCACCTTTCAAGAAGGAGAAATCCACCATTAGAGTGTCAATCTGCGTGATGAGGGACGTATTGCATGCTTTAATGGTGTACAAAATAGTCCGCGCTACAGCTGTGTGATATATTAATATATGTCCGGAACCCAAAATTGCTCCTCCCAATAGGACACAACAGTAGGTGCAGACAGGAGGCTGCTGCTGCTCACAGGTCCCCAAGGGATTTGTACTTTTAAACTGGAATACAAAATCAGCTGCGCCACCCCTTCATTCATAAATTATAAAAACATAAAAAACTATACACCATGCTCATAAGTGAACACATAGAAATCTGTGTAAACATATAAATAAATAATCCTTGTAATAATCCTTATAATCATAAAGTCCAATAGTTCTCAATAATAATCCATCAGGACATATAACATGTGCATGAATAAAGTGATAAGGTGCTTTAAAGTGCTTCAAAACATGCTCAAAAAGCCGATCCGCAGTGCTCAGTGCCAATCCCCACATGTAGCCCCACTCACCAGAGGTAATGGACCCTTAGCTTTTCAGTCTAGGGTTCAGGTAAAGCTGGATACTGGTGGTGGCTGGATCATAACCCACAGCGGAGATAGCTTTTCCAGATGACAAGATGCTCTCATCCAACCATTTCTTAGAGAAATAGAAAGAGCCTCATGGTGAAGTACTGTAAAACTTGTTTATTGCGCATACATAAAAATTACTTACAAGAGATAGGAAACAATTCTCATTGAAAATGAAGTCTCTCGGCGTCTCCTCAGCGTGCATTCCACCGCGGAACGGAAGTGACGTCATTGGCTGTGAGAGACCGGAAAATTTTTCCGGTCTCTCGCACTCCGTTGAGAATTGTTTCTTATCTCTTGTAAGTAATTTTTATATATGCGCAATAAACAAGTTTTACAGTACTTCACCATGAGGCTCTTTCTATTTCTCTGAGAAATGGTTGGATGAGAGCATCTTGTCACCTGGAAAAGCTATCTACGCTGTGGGTTATGATCCAGCCACCACCAGTATCCAGCTTTACCTGACCCCTAGACTGAAAAGCTAAGGGTACATTACCTCTGGTGAGTGGGGCTACATGTGGGGATTGGCACTGAGCACTGCGGATCGGCTTTTTGAGCACGTTTTGAAGCACTTTAAAGCACCTTATCACTTTATTCATGCACATGTTATGTGTCCTGATGGATTATTATTGAGAACTATTGGACTCACTTTTTGGACTTTATGATTATAACAAGGATCATTTATTTATTTATATGTTTACACAGATTTTTATGTGTTCACTTATGAGCATGGTGTATAGTTTTTTAGTGTTTCCATGCTTTAGGCTGGGTTCACACTGCTGCGGTGCGAATTTTCTGCAAATTGAATACGATTGCGAATGCGAGTTTTTTCAGTACAGACACAAGTGCGATTTCTACATGTGTTGGTGCGAATCTACTGCAAAGCTGTAGCTGGAGTTGGAGGGGGAAGCTATCGCAGTGATGTGAATGGGAGATTGCGTTTTCAATCCGTGTTCTATTGTAGTCTATGGAGCTGAATTCGCAACGCACAGCATCGCACACGGATCAAACTCGCACAGGACCCTTTTTCTTCACGGATTAGATTCACAACGCATCGATGTGAACTGCACTGGTAGAACACTATGTTATTGGAGATGACTTGCGAATTTAATCTATCGCAACACAATCTATTCGCAGTACAGTTCGCAGCAGTGTGAACCTAGCCTTAATGGTGTCCATAATTTGGGAAAGTGTCAGTTCCTGTGGCTGTGCTGGGAGTCCTGAGCCCACCCAGTTGTGTAACTATTGTCTTCCTAATTCTGCCGGCCAATCAGGAAGCGGATCCTAAGACCCCGATTAGCCGGGGAGTCTTAGGACTCCCGGCCAATCGTGTCTCAGGACCCACTTCCTGTTTGGCTGGGAGGAGAAGCAATGGCCCCATAGCGAGGAGCAGCAGCCCTACCCCGGATCCTCCATCTGCCTCCTAAGGTAAGGAGGCCTCTGATCACCATCTTTCTGTCCATCTCCCTGGGGGGTGGTCACTGCTTTCCCATCCGTCTCCCACACATGCGGGAGGGGGTGGAGTTGGTTTGCCGCCCCCCCAAAAAAAAATATTGCGCTCCAGCACCCACTGGTTTGGACCAACTTGGATGAAGAAAATGTCGATGAGGGAGCCTTAGAGAGAAGGCAAGTATCTTCTCTTCTGCTGTAAGCTTCTGCTATAAGCTTGCCAGTGCAGCCAGGTTCAGTGTTTGTATATGTGTGGGAGGCCAACAGAGAAAAGGCTTCTACTGTAAACAATCTGCAAGTGTTTTCATTCCTATCCTCCTTTCTGGTTGGAGGGAAAAGAAATTGCTTTTATACAGCGTTGGTCATTTCTGGTGGGCACAGCAGAGTGCAGTATGTAGTGGCAATGAACTAGTAACACAATGCCGCTTCATGCATGCAGATGTATGAATGTATGCCCCACATATGCTGGATTTTTTCTACTAGATCTTGGCAGGGGAAAAAATGTCTCTAATTCTGCATAATAACATATGTATGGTGTTAGGCATAAAAAACATTCTACTGACCAGAATATTAATTTATTCTGGGCATTGTAATATATTTAGGCCTCATGCACAGAGGCATAAAAAATGCCACTGCAAAGAACGCCTGGCATTTTTATGCCCATTTTCAAGTGGCTATACATACAGTATCTCACAAAAGTGAGTACACCCCTCACATATTTGTAAATATTTTATTATCTGGTGCAGCTGTGCATTGTAATCAGTCAACTTCTAACTTCAGCATGTTCTATGACGCTGGGGCATGCATTAACTCCTTGCCGACCGCCGATCGGCAATTGACGGCGACAAGGTGTCTGGTGAGAGCAAATCGGCGTCATATGACTCGGGGAGGGCCAGGGAGCGGGTGCGGCGGCTTCGATTGCTGCCGGCTACCCGCGATGGCCCCCCCGGAGCGAAGGAACGGAGGTCCGTGTATGTAAACACGGACCTCCGTTCTGTGAAGGGGGAAGGGCTGTGATCACAGCCTTCCTGTATACGGAGGCTGTGACCACTTCCCTTCCCCAGCTAGGGCAGTCCCCCCACAGTTAGAACATGCCCAGGGAACACAGTTAACCCTTAGAATGCCCCCTGCAGGTTAACCCCTTCACTGCCAATGGCATTTACACAGTAATCAGTGCATTTTTATAGCACTGATCGCTGTATAAATGCCAATGGTCCCAAAAAAGTGTCAAAATGGTCCGACATGTCCGCTGAAATATCGCAGTACCGCTAAAAATCGCAGATCGCCGCCATTACTAGTAAAAATAAATAAATAAATAAAAACCCCAAAAATGAATTCTCATCATCCGTAAACACGACCACTTTTGCGCAAACCAATCAATAAACGCCGATCAAATACCACCAAAAGAAAGCTCTATTTGTGGGAAAAAAAGGACGCAAATTTCGTTTGTGTACAACGTTGCACGACCGCGCAATTGTCAGTTAAAGCGACGCAGTGCCGAATTGCAAAAAGGGCTCCGGTCCTAAAGCTGGAAATCCTTCCGGGGCTGAAGTGGTTAAATCTTGGTTTCTATGCAAAGCAGCACTCTCCAGTTTTAGTAAATAACCTCCAAATGTTAGCGGTGGCAGTGGTCAGGAAATTGTTCTGTACAGAACAGGGTACAAACGGTATGTTATCAGGAGTATGTAACTTCCACCACTGCTTCCTTCCAGCATCCTCAAAATATTCTTCTATCTCCCTACATCCCCATTCCCCTCAGCTCACCACTGTACACCTTTGTCACCATTAAACCCATATCACCTTCTTACACCTTTGCCACCCCTGTACCCATTCTACTTACCCATATACACCTCCCCTCATCTCTGAACACCTTTTTCATCCCTTTACACCTTTCTCACCACTGTACTATCAACCCATCCATCTCAGCCCAATACATTTTTCTCACTCTACTCCCCCGCTCCATCCCCCCCTTACACCTTTATCACCACTGAATTCCCCCACCACACCCCTGTACCTTTCAGGAGTGTGTAAAGTAGAGCCGAAACAACTAATCGATTAATCAACAACTAATCGATTAATCAACTAAACAATTACTATTTTCATAATCGATTAATCGGCCAGCCGATTAGTTGGCCTGCATACAGAATGCATTATTTGCTTACATATCAGGAAATGCAGTTCAGTACACATACAGCTCAGTATACCGTCCATGCATGTCAGTATACACAGTGCAGCACACATATAGCTCATTACACCAGCCATACATGTCAGTAAATCCATGAGAACGTGAATGTGTGAGGAGCAATGCCTCATGGGACATATAGTCCTGGACAGGAAGTGAGTGGTTCTAAAGGCAGAAGGTGTTTTACCTTGCTATAGGGGCACTCTATACTATACTTTGTAGCTTGCTATTGGGGCACTCTGAAGGCAAGAGGAGCCAGAAGCGTTGGTGGGGGACCCCAGAAGAGGAGAATTAAGGCTGCTCTGTGCAAAACAATTACAAGAGCAGGTAAGTATAGCACGTTTGTTGCTTAAAAAAAAAAAAAAATGCTTTAAAGACTCAGGGAAGATCAGCGTCTGAACCCAGAGAAGGTGGAGGCTGATAGAATGGAGGTAATATAAGAAATTACATTTACATTTAAAGTCAACTTTTACCAGTATTGTGCATTATATATAAAATGATCATATCCATGAAAAAAAAAATACTTTTTTTTTTTTTTTTTGAAAGAAGACCTTGTTTTTGTATGGCCAGCATATAATACATTACAGTTCTGTCTGAAAAACTGCAAAACAGTCTTCATTTTTTTTTTTAAATAAAAAATGTGATCTCTGAGTCTGATTATGTTTACCACATTCAACCTCTAATAGTATATACAGCATATCTCTTCTGTCTGTTATTCTCAGAGTGGATTAGAGATTTTTGCTCCCTAACCATATAGTTGGTTATTTATATTTACCACTGCATAGAGATATTTAAGAATAAATTGCCTTTTTTTAAAAAAAAAGTTACATATTAACTAAATTATACACCAATGGTTTTTTAAGGTTATTATCCGATTAATCGAAACAATAATCGGCCAACTAATCAATTATGAAAATAATCGTTAGTTGCAGCCCTAGTGTAAAGGCTTCTGTTCTTTGGCAGCTACTGGTAAACCTGTGTTACTCTTGAACCCCCATCTCTCCTCTATACTCCTTTGTCACCACTGCCCCCCTTTCCGCTTTTTCATCACAAGTAATTTCTCCAATGCCAGTGTAAATGTAACCCCTGCTACCCCGTCTGTGTGCACATTCTCGACTGGATGAGGGGGAGGACGGTTGGACCCCTTTTACGGAGGACAGATAGCAGGGACCGATCGGGTGAGCTGAAAAACTCTTTTAGCCATCGGCAAGGGGTATGGAGTACATATTGGGGGAGATTTACTACAACTGGGGCACTCAGAATCTGGTGCAGCAGTGCATTGTAATCAGTCAGGTTCTAACTTCAGCATGTTCTATGATGTTTGGGCAGGCATTAAAACTTGGAGGCTGATTGGTTTCTATGCAGAGCAGCGCTCTCCAGTTTTAGTAAATAACCTCCAAATGTTAGCGGTGGCAGTGGTCAGGAAATTGTTACGTACAGAACAGGGCGCAAAGGGTATGTGATCAGGAGTATGTAACTTCCACCACTGCTTACTTCCAGCATCCTCAAATTATTCTTCTATCTCCCTACATCCCCATTCCCCTCAGCTCACCCCTGTACACCCTTGTCACCTCTAAACCCATATCACCTCTTTACACCTTTGTCACCCCTGTACCCACTCTACTTACCCATATACACCTCCCCTCGTCTCCGAACACCTTTTTCACCCCTTTACACCTTTCTCCCCATTGTACTATCAACCCCCCCATCTCACCCAAATACATTTTTGTCACTGCTCTGTCCCCCTCTCCATTTCTCCCTTACACCTTTGTCACCATTGAATCCCCCCACCACACCCCTGTACCTTTCAGGAGTGTGTAAAGGCTCCATTTCTTTGGCAGCTACTGGTAAACCTGTGTTACTCTTGAACCCCCATCTTTCCTCTATACTTCTTTGTCACCAAAGCCCCACTTTCCGCTTTTTCATCTCATGTAATTTCTCCAATAATCAGTGTAAATTTAACCTCTGCTATCCCGTCTGTGTGCACAGTCTCAACTCTATGAGGGGGAGAATAAAATAATTTAGAAAATGGCGCTAAATACCTTCAGTTAAGGAGACCAGGGTTTAACTAGTCTCAATAAGTATTGAATGCATTCAACATATGTCTACTACTAAAATAGATTAGTACATCAACAAATTGTGTTAACAGTGAGGAACTATTGTAGCTTAATAAGTGTTAATTAAATAACAAAATGAATAAAATGTAACAAATAGTGAGGAACCAAGTGTAAAGTCTTATGAGGGCTTTTTAAAAGTCCTAAAGGGGCTATGCCCCAAGGAGAGTATAGACCGATAATGAATCGTCCACTCTAGGTGCAAATGTGCTAATACCGTCCCAAAATATAAAAAATAAATAAAAAATATCAAAAATATCAAAAGTCCAAATATGTTGTAAGGTGCTTGAAGGGTGATGGTGGTTATCAACGTGGTGAACCGTGGTAAGTGATGTGCAAAAATCCGGTCAATCCAAAAACAGAAAAAATCAAGGCTTACCAGATGGCAAATATATTCACGCCTGAATATATAATGGAGGGTGGGGATGTCATCCTTCCCAAATCCGGGCCCGTCACACAATCCTGGGGAGGTCAGCGGATCCTCACGGGGTGGAGGGACGTCACACAGTCCTGTACGATACGTCCAGCCGGCTCTGTGCTCCTCTTGACACACCTGCTCCAAGGAATGTGGCTCCAAATTTCCATATAAATAAATAAAAAAGGAGGGGACTCTCCGTAGTGTGAATACCCTCTATCACAGGGAGTATCTTTATTGATGATCACAAATGTAAAAGTCCACAAGAACCGTAAATAAAATCCACAAGCTTATGGTAGAAATAAATAAAAGCAATGCAGCAAATTGGGGTCAGCAGTTCCCGACGCGTTTCGTCCAGGGGCTGCTGACCCCCCAACAAGCTGCCCTTAGCTGTTCATGTTAAGGAACAAGCACTTCTGGTCATGGCGGACCGGCGTGCGTTCCAACATGATACTTCCGGTTGTACTATAGGGCCTTAATTATAGTGTACAGGACTGCCTCCTTAGTTCATAAGCTACATTATGCCAGGAACGTAGCAGTTTTGATAAAAGAGATGTTAAAACAACAATGAAAATGCTTCAACGCAATCACCTTAAACGGCGTGCGTTCCAAAGGCAACTTCCGCCGGAAACGACACGACGGAAGTGACGTGTCTAGGGTCATCTGGTCGGAAAACACGTCAGTATCACGTATTTGCGTTCCACCTAAAGCGGAACAAGGAAGTCTGAATTTCCCTAAAGACGTGGAGGAAGGCTAAATTCTAATTCAAACCCGGGAAGTTAAACCTGAATTGATGTGTCTTTCCAATGCTTAACGTCTAACCACGAATAGCAGAGAGCAAAGGGGACACATAGCAAATCAATTACCGTATATAGTCGCGTATAAGTCGACCCGTGTATAAGCCGACCCCCCTACTTTTGCCCAAAAAATATGGGAAAACTTATTGACCCGCATATAAGCCTAGGGTGTGAAATGCAGCAGCCAGAACACAGGGACAGGGTGCCAGAAAACAGGGACAGGGTGCCAGAACACAGGGACAGGGAGCCAGAACACAGGGACAGGGTGCCAGAACACAGGGACAGGGAGCCAGAACACAAGGACAGGGTGCCAGAACACAGGGACAGGGAGCCAGAACACAGGGATTGGGTGCCAGGACACAGGGATTTTAATGCCAGGACACAGGGATATTAGCCAGGACACAGGGATTTTAATGCCAGGACACAGGGATTTTAATGCCAGGACACAGAGATTTTAATGCCAGGACACAGGGATATTAGCCAGGACACAGGGATTTTAATGCCAGGACACAGAGACTGTAGCCAGAACACATAAGGGATGAGTAAGGTAGTTTAGTTTCACATTAAATAGAGCTGTGTTGCTTCTAAGAGCCGTTCTGTGCTTGTAAGTGTGATTAAACACATTGGAATGCAGAGAATGCTGAGAATGCAGAGAGAGAGCTGCAGCTCTTCACTGAGATCAGGAGGTGGGCGGGACTGAACAGCTAACATCAGCTTGTCCCGCCCACCTCCCGACATCAAGCTGAGAATCTGACACCTCTCTCAGCATTCTCTACATTCCAATGTGTTTAATCACACTTACAAAGCACAGATCAGCTCTTAGAAGCAGCACGGCTCTATTTAATGTGAAACTACTGATCACCACAGACACTGACTGACAAAAAATGTGCTGAAAAACTCGACTTATACCCGAGTATATACGGTATGTGGAAAATTAAAAATTCAGGAAAACTGTATATATCGATAAAATATTTTACGTTACAAAGAAAGGACATCACTGTAAATAAATATATACATAAATGTAAATAGATATAAGGAAATTTCTATAAAATTGATTCGAATGGGCATGTGAATCTGAGAACTGAGGCATAAGTATAGCAGATGGATGGCTGCAGCATGAATAATTAAACACATCATTGATTGCTAATGGAAATGAAATTAAAGAAAAAGGTTGTTAGATGGAGTAAGTATGTAGGTAGAGAGAAAAGGATGAAAGGGCTCATATTCCTTATGTGGGGGGGGGGGCCCTAACGTTTGGAGGTCAAGCTTTGTTAATGAATGAATTGATATCCCAATCAATGTTGAGGCCAAAGGGATGAAAGCTCTTCAATTTGTAAATCCAAAAAACCTCCTGCTGGGATACCCCCCTAGTGTGGTCACCTCCCCTCCATGGAGGGATGTATCGATCGATAACTGAAAACGTAGTGCCTTCAGTATTTCTATTATGAAATCTCAAATAATGCTTGGGCACACTGTGGTTAGTTTTGCCTTTAATGATGTTGGTGATGTGTTCCCTAACTCGTATGGAGAAGGTTCTAATAGTTCTTCCCACATATTGTTTGCCGCAAGGGCATGTCAACAAATACACCACATTTCTGGTCTCACACGTGCAAAAATGCCTAATCGGGTAAGAAATCATGGTGACAGTTGAGGAGAATTCAGCAATTTTCCTGCTCCTATCTCGGTTTAGCTTGCGAACACGACATTTGCGGCAGGGGTAGAAACCCTTTAGGTCTTGAAAAAAACTCAACTTTTTAGGGGGTTCCACAATGTTGGGGGCAATCCTGTGTCGGAGAGCCGGTGCTCCTCTATATATGACTTTCGCCTTTGGGGGTAGTACTGGTCCCAAACATTTAGGCCTCATACACACGGGCGTTTTTTGACGCCAGCATCTACTGACGTTTTTTAGCTGCTCCCCATGTTAGTCAATGGCCACATAAAAAACGTCGGCGTTTTTGAGCTGTAGATGGCGTCGACGTATCAGAGAACCCACGACCAGCACGTTCCTTGGCTGCATCGACGTCAAAAAGCGCCGCAAAACGCCACGAAACGCCAACGAACTTCAAAAATAACGTCTATCGGCGTTTTCCAGCGCCGGCGTTTTGTAGCTGTAACCACATGATTGGTTAATGTAAAACCAGGAAATTCCTGTGTAAAATTACCCAAGAGTCCCAGCAACAGGATAGAATTGTGGGTAATTTAAGATGGCAGATACATGTGGCCAGAGGGGATTGATCCAAGCTGTCCAGCAGCACCCGGAGCTCTGGGACGTGTCCCACCACAGATATGGGGACCACCACATTAAAACCAGTTCCTGGCAGCACATCTGCCAGGAACTGGTGGCAGGATGGCCCCAGATGTCTGCGGCAGAAAGAAAGAGGAATAGTGAGTATAATGTCATTTTCATTCTCTGTTTGCTGTATTTCATAGCAATATTTTAACCTTCTATCTGTCCTTTATTGCAGCCAAACAATTACAAAAGCATTGGAAATCCCTCCGTGACCGAGTCCGGAGGGAACACACACAAGAAGAAAAAGCAGCGAGATCTGGGGCACCAGCACCTAAGAAGAAAAAAAGAGCGCATGATGAGAGCCTCGTGTTTCTGCGGGCATATTATGCCCGCGCTAGTAGAGAGTAAGTAATGTTCCTTACCAACCTCACCTCGGGAATAATTTCCCAGTTGAGCAACAAAGCACATCTTGCAAATCAGCACTGCGTTGCTTTAACTGACAATTGCGCGGTCATGCGACGTTATACCCAAACTAAATTTGCGTCATTTTTTCCCCACAAATAGAGCATTTGTTTGGTGGTATTTGATCACCTCTGCGTCATTTCTTATTTTTTGCTAAACTTGAAATCCCCCCCCAAAAATTTTTTTTTTTTTAAACAGTTTTATCTGGTACATATCGCAATCTGCATTTATTGCTCGTTTTGCACAAAAATGGCCGCGTTTAGGGATGGTGAGAATTCATTTATTTGGTGTTTTATTGTTTATTATTTTCAGTAGTAATGGTGGCTATCTGCGATTTTTAGCGGGACTGCGATATCGCAGAGGACATATCGGACATTTTTTACACCTTTTTGGGACCAATGACATTTATTCAGCGATCAGAAAATGATTACTGTATAAATGACATTGGCAGTGAGGGGGTTAACCTGCAGAAGGAGATCTAGGGGTTCACTGTGTTCCCTGGGTGTTATTACTGTGGGGGGGGTTCGGCTACCATGGGCATGAGAGATCTAAATGATCCCAGTGACATGGATCAGTAGATCTCCCATGCCTGCACTGTCAGAATGGGGAACCGTCGTGTTTACATCGGCGGTTCCTCATTTTTTCCCTGTGGCCACTCATCGCGACTCGGCGTCGGACATCGTGTCCGTCAGAGCCGCGTGCACACTCCACAGGAGTGTGGGTTTGCCACCTAGCGGCCATTTGCAGATCGCCGCCTTTTCACGGCGTTTCCCGTACAACGTCCACATTGCGCCATAAATATGCGGTAGGCGTTGTGGAACTGCTTAATCAACCTCCTACGCTTTATTACCTCATTTCGTGTATTCACCATATTGTGTTTTTTAGCAAAAATGTACATGGCTAACGACAAATATTTTTCCTAAAGCATACTACTGCGCATGCATGTGTTGCTACTGACAATATACCTAACGTCATTCTTTGCAGGACCACATCAAACGTTTCCCATCCCCAGGAGGAGGCGGTGGAGGAGGAAGAGAAAGAGGTGATGGGGCCAAGTGCATCCCCCATGTCAGCTGGAGAAGGACCGTCGCAGGCATCTCCCCATGAGGATAGTATACCAGAGGCACCTGCACCAGAGGTAAGTGTCCATCCATTCTGTACTGCATGGTATTTCCATCTGTACAGCAACCTTCAAATTTTTTTTCTGTTTTATTTTCAGGTTCCTGGGGAGCGTGCAGTGCCTCAACATGGGGAGATGCCTGCTGAGGTCCCTTCTCGGGGTCGTGGGCGCGGGCGTGGATGTGGTCGTGGAAGAGGAAGCACCGGCCAACTGGCTGCTAGTGGCCCTAACGAGTAGGAGGTGTTAGGGCTGTTGCAGGAGATACGGCAGGAGCGGCGGAGTTTGGATCCGTTTTTTGATCCTAACAATGGTACCGCCAGCTTCTGCCGTTCATTATACCATGTCCTGCAGGACATTGGGGGAGATGAGTCCAGGCTGTGCATGGATCGCATATATGACCTGGCGAAATGAGGCGGCGAGGACGGCATAGAGGACGTTGTCGGGATTGTGGAGGATGAGCAATCCCGGTGATCGTCGGTCAACCGGCCACGAAGGAGAAGGTGCTGGTGTAGGTGCGGGCGCGGGTGCTGGGGCTCTTCCCTGGAGTCGTCCGTAGAGGGGTACAACTCCGTGACGTGCGAGGGGTCCTTGGACTTTTATTTTGTCTTTTTTTTAAACTTCCAACGACATGTCTACCTTTATGGTACGTCATGTCTTACCTACCTGTGAATGGAGACCACGTCCACGGAGACCATATGA
>BLSH010236109.1:743099-767969 GCA_018402905.1 Glandirana rugosa | reverse complement strand
CCCCCCCCCCCTCTTCCCCCCCCCCCCCCCCGTTTTCTTTTCTTTTCTTTCCTCTTCCTCCTTCTCTCCTTTTCTCTTTTCCCTCTTTCTTTTCTTTTTTCCTGTTCCCCTATTCACAGGGTTTGGTCTGGTGGTTATGTACTGGAGATACCCTTGGGTTGGTTCTCCTGTCTGTCCTGGTCCGGGGTTCCCCGTCCTGGGCTGACCCTGTTCTAGATATATTACTCCTTACCTGGAGAATTTTCTAAAGATGATTTAAAAAATATTGTAATATGTAAATTTTTTTTTTTTTTTTTTTGTAAAATGTTGACTTATGAAATTGAACAAAAGAATTATTGTCAAGCACAAATTGGATCTCGGTGGTTTTTTCTTGGAGTCACACTCATACTTTGCAACTTTGGTCTCCCTTGTGTCCAGTGCAAGAAGGGCCCTTGTGGTATGGCTTGGTGCCGCCCTGGGGCTCTTTTGACAGCTCAGAATGGAGAGGTATACTGGTTCTCTCCATTGGGTGGTGCTGTCTTATCTTGCGCTGTCGGTTATAGTCTAGGACCAACAGTCTATCCCCTCCCTGAACGTATGTTCGGGGAAAGGGATATGACACAATACGCGATGACGCACTTCCTGTGATGCGCCGGCGCGTGCGCGGTCCTTAAAAGACGCCGGGGATGGTAGCCGGCGCCATTTTCAAATCAGCCTACGCAGCTTTGGGCTGAAGCAAGTACTTCCTCTGTGATACGATTGAGGTGCGGGCTCTCTGAGGGGGAGAGCTCCTTTCCCTTTTGGAAATTTATCTGGGGGCAGCTATACTCTCTCTCCTTGACCCCGCTTTGTGACCGAACTTCGGATCCTCTCTTTTTACACAATACTCCCATGGAACAGTAAGTGAACCCCCTTAAACCCAATTGGAGCCTATCTTTGCTCCGGTTTGGGGAAGCTTCTTTTGAAAACGGTTCTTTCTTTACATTTCCTTAGAAATCCTTGGGGACACATACTTTTAAGCACCGGCTGTTGGTAATTTTTGCCTTCCATCCTGACACCAAGGGAAAGGGACCTTTAGCGGAGGGTGTGGTTCCCGGAGATAGGATAATTCGAGAGAACAATATTGTGCTATGATGTAAGTGCAATAGATTATGTATTGTATATCAACTATTGTTAAGTATTCAAATATCTACATAGAAGGTATTAGTCTGTACATCTATCTATCTCTGCAGAGATGGCGGTATCCGTTCCCTGAAGAAGGAATTTTTTACAGTATTTCCGAAACGCGTAGGAATTAACCCTGTCTTTATGAATGGTCATCCTAACAAGCCATAGGACCATCCAGGCTGGGTGATATCACCTCATATAATGCACATATAGTCATACTCTTCATTGTAAAGAGAAATATGAATGGAATTTGTTTTTATGTTATGTGTATTTTCTATATCTATGTCCAAATAATTTTTTCAAATAAATAATATTTTAAGAAACAATTGTTTCAAATTGCCTTAAAAATCCCAAAAACAAGGGGTATTGTGATGATGACAGCTTTACCTTACGGATGACAACACAAACTTCTTTTACCTTCTCGCCCAATGAAGCAGACTTAGCCCGAATGGACATGCACCCTCTCTGGATCTCTACTCGGGACTTCAGGACAACAACCTGGCGTGCCTTGCTGGTGACCTGCACCAGCATGGCAGCACTGTCAGTAATGTGAACTGGTAGGCTAAAGGTGACACTTGACCTAAGGGCAGCCCTGCTTCTTAACCTACCAGTCAAACGAGCCACAGACAACATAGAAGCGGCAGAGGAGCCGATAAAAGACACCCGCCTGCAGCTCATATGGCGGCATTGAACACTCACTTTGTTAAAAAAGCCAGATCACCATGGTCTTCTATCCACGAATCAGGACAGGTAATCTGTTTCTATGACGCCAAGTCTGTCTGACTTACATCCCCCATACGGTACTGCGAGTAGGGTTTCCTGAAATTACTATTTTTTGTCTATTTTCTCTATCAAGAGTTAGTCAACATAACTATTGCCTTGCATGCAGTGCAATGCAAGTGCATAGGAATTGCTAATCTGAACGACATAGACATGTCAAACCTTCCCACACGATCAGCTCCTCTCTCTCTAAAAATATGTTCACACAACATAAAATGGCTAAATATCCCAGAAAAACATAGTAGTGTTCTTGCTGAAGCACACCGGCTTAGAGTACAGGCCCTCTTCCTACAGGAAACACACTTTAAGGCAAGTTCTATACCTCGTCTTCACAATCACCGATTTCCCTGAGTGTTCCACTCCTCCTGTCAGGACTCCAAAACAAAAGGAGTATCTATCCTGCTATCGAGATCCTGTGCCTTAGATATCACTGATCAATTAATTGACCCAGAGGGCAGGTTTATATTCCTAAAGGGCAAATGGAACAACAGGCCTATAACACTGGCCCTAACGTCAAACAGGTGGCCTTCATAAGGGAGGTCGTTATGAAACTTACGCTGTTCAAGTCAGGACGATTGATTCTGGGGGGAGACTTTAATGTCCCTTTGGATCCCTGGGCAGATACCTCCATGGGCACTTCAACCATGTCCTTCACTGCCCTTAGACAAATCAATCTTCAGTTAGCGTCCCTTACCCTACATGATACATGGAGAACTCTCTCTCCTCAAAACCGTGACTGCACTTTCTATTCCCCGCCACATAGTCCATACTTGAGAATAGATTATCTCTTCATCCAACAGACAGACCTGACGTTTCTCCGTCACGCCTCCATCGAGAGCCGGTACCTATCTGACCACCACCCCATTATGGCGACCCTGGTTTTCCCAGAAACGATCACCTCCGTGAAACTCTAGAAGCTAGACACCTCTCTCCTCGCAGACCCCAGCAATCTAGAATCCTTGAGGCAGGAGATTAGGGAGTTCTTTTGCTGCAATGATACCCCTGGGGTCTCCCCTATGACACAATGGGAGGCTCACAAGTGCGTCACTAGAGGACTGTTTCTTTCCTTTGCAGCGCGGAGGAAAAAAGAACACCCAGCTCTGGTGGAAGACCTGACCTTCACAAACGTTCCCTGGCGGCAGAAACTGCGCAGGAGTTGGCAGACACACGTATCCTCATGACAGATGAATCATATAAAAAGGCCCGACATTGAATGACCCTTACATAACGACTGTTCTATGAGCAAGGCAACAAATCAAGCAGACTATTAGCCAGGGCGACCCAACAACGAATATTGACCACCACAATTCATCATATTGTAGATCCTTCAGCTAAGACACACACTAGAAAAGAAACAATAGCCCAACAGTTCCAAAAATATTATAGAGACTTGTATAACTTGCAGTCACGGGACGCCGACAATGTCGGGTTTCCCAAGTGCTCTAACATGATTCAAGACTTTCTACAGCGCTACAGTCCCACAGCCCTGTCAGCAGCTGACTCAAAGGCCCTCGAAGCACCTTTGACATCAGAGGAATTCCTAGCAGCACTAAAAGCCACAAAACCAGGCAAAAGCCCAGGCCCGGACAGCTTTACAGCAGCCTACTATAAAACCTTCCCCAACCTCCTCACACTAAACTTCCTTAGAGAGTTTAATTCCTTAAGCTCTACTCCCTGTAATTCGGAACGCCTACTAGAGGCATACATTACGGTTATCCCCAAAGACGGGAAGGACCCCACCAATGTTACTAGTTACCATCCAATCTCCTTGCTCAACGCAGATATTAAGCTCTTTGCGAAAATGTTAGCAATTCGTCTCTCTCATCACATACCAGCATGGATAAACCTGGACCAAGTGGGGTTTGTCCTGGGACAGGAAGCCAGGGACAATACCATCAAAGCCTTAAATTTACATCACTGGCTCACTTCCACTGGACGGCAGTTTTTCTTCCTATCTATGAATGCGGAGAAGGCGTTTGACAAGGTGGCCTGTGATTACATGGAGGCGGTCCTGGGCTTCATTGGACTTGGGCTTCGCATGCATGCACTCATCATGTCATTGTATGCACATCCCAATGCAAGGGTGAAGGTGAATGGACACCTGTCAGATGCATTCTCCATCCACAATGGTACTAGGCAGGGATGCCCCCTCTCCCCTCTGCTATACATCCTTACCCTCGAACCCCTCCTATGCTGCATTAGGGCCAACCCAGATATAAAGGGGATACAAGTACACGATCAGGAGTTTAAAATAGCGGCCTTTGTGGACAATGTCCTTCTTTTTCTATCTACTCCACTGACATCTCTGCCCAATCTCCTACAAGTCCTTGTGCAATTTCGGGTTCTATTGAACTTAAAAATCAACTACACAAAATCCTTTGCATTAAATGTCTCCCTCTCCTCAGAGTTGGCCCACCAATGTCAACTCAACTTTCCCTTTAGGTGGAAAAAAAGACGCCGTTACTTACCTGGGCATTCAACTTGTCAGAACTCTATACTAGAAATTTTGTATCAGAGCTGCAAACTATCAGGCAAGATATCCAGAGGTGGGAAAAATCCACCATCTCTTGGTTTGGACGTGTGTCCATCCTCAAAATAACGGTTCTCTCACGCCTCCTTTACAAACTCCAAACCATTCCAATACGCCTCCCTCCCTCCTTTTTCAGTACTTACAAATCCATCCATAGGACCTTCCTCTGGCACAACAAACCCACAAGGATAAGTTGGAACAAATTGGTGTTACCTAAGACACGGGGGGGGGGGGGGGATTGGTTTACCTGACATTCAGCGCTACTATTGGGCCCCACACCTAGCCTGGATTCAGAGGCATAACTAGAACCTTCAGGGCCCTGCAAGAAATTATGAAGGGCCCCCCTGACCCCTGAGGCCCTTTACTCGCATCGCAGGTCCCTTTATTACAGTCCTGCAGCGGCACCCTTTCACAAGTTCTGCAGAGGGCCCCATTTCTGCCATCTTCGGGCCTCCCCATGGTGGTGAAATGCCAGGGCCCGGTCCCAATTGCAACCTTTGCAATCCTGATAGTTCCCTCCCTGGTGTCAGTCGTTTTTAATTTTTATTTAAATTGTATTATTTTTTACCATTTCATTTTCTTTGACAATTTTATTTTTATAATTTTTTACAATTTATTTTAGGAGCTCTGTTGGGGGGCTCTGATGATATATCAGGGGTCTAAACAAAAACCTCAGCCCTCAATCTCCATCTGTGTAGCCTCAGATGCACAGATTGAATGGACAGGAATAACCTCCCATTCATTCAGAAATGGAAGTACAGTAAAAAACAGTTTACTATGCTTCAGTTATGAATGAAACAATTGGTACCAACCACTGACTCTATCCATTCAGAAAAGGAAGGTGCCGCTAAATGACAAATTTACAGACCCGTTCCTATCTCTCCATCATGACACATCTTCTACAGCAACTGGCAGGAGAAAGGAGGGGGGAACACAGCAGCTCTGTGGGGGGACACAGGGACCCTGGGAGCAGCAGAAGACAAGTAAACTGGATAGGAGGGGCAGCGGGGGCAGCATATAGAGGAAACAATCTCTTCCATTAGGAGGAGAATGGTTCCTCTAAATGCCGCCCCGCCATCCCTCCTATCCAGGTGTACAAGGGAGGCACACCGGCCCCCAGGAGCACGGGGCCCAGTTGCAATTGCAACTCCTGCAACCCCTATCGTTACGCCCCTGCCCGGATTGTTGACTGGAAGGTCCACTCTCGATACAAGAGCTGGGTGACCTTGGAAAACCTAATGGCAGGAGTGGCACTCCATTCGACCCCCTGGATTCAAAGGAAACTTCTCCCCCCCCCATCACGGAGCACCAGATCATTAGCCCTACCCTTCACACCCTAGTGAATTAACGTCTATGTTGTGTAAAACCCTAAGTAGTAGGTTCTTAGGATAGGATCATTGAGTCTACCTCCAGTCTTGGCCTAATGTTTGAAATGATACAGATGTACACTGTAACATGAATGTACCACTAACTTTGTAGTCCTCTTATTTTGTTACCTTTTTGAATTGTGTAAAATCTCGAAACGTGATTTACAGACTTTCACTGTTACTTCATTACCTTTCAGTTGTTACTTCCTTTATATGTATTTGATCCATTCTGACTGCTGATTGTACTCCCTGTGAAAACCTTAATAAAAATTGTTTATGAGAAAAAAAAATGAGCAGCTCGTAATAAACTTTTTAGAGGTACCATTTATTTACCAATTATAACACCTCACCAAAAATAAACTCTTCAGAACTGTCTCTCTGGAAAACAAAACAAATTATAGTGACTGCATATCTCCATTCACTGTCATAGAGGTCTACCTCTTAAGATTCAACTTGGTCCAGTTAATTTGCATGTTAATACAGATCTCTTCATACTCTCACAGACCTGGCTAGAAAGAAGAGGTGGCTTTCGAAACTGAGACAACAAACATCAGAAAGTTAAATTAGATGACACAACATATATTCTATATATTTCACACAAACACCCTCTTGCAATTAGCTAGGTAAATGACAAACTCTAGACACCACAAATACCAGCCTGTTTTCTATAATGACCTCTACCTCTTCTTAAACCCATAAAATCTGTTTTGTAGGGTTAAAATTCTTCCAAATATATAGGCAGGCAGAACTGGTACAAGGCTTGTGTACAACAAGCCTTCAGTTCTAGAGTCCACCGCTAGATGGGTGGGACTTTGAGTGAGGTGCATGAAGGATGCACCTCCATCCCGGGTTCATGTAAAAAAAAGAAGGTTTGGGACTTTGAGTGAGGCATATAATAGGCCATGGAGTAGGAATAACATATTTATTGATAGGCATCATTGATGTAATAATAGGCATATAACCATATAGTAGTGGACGTATAAACATTCTACATGTACAGCCACCTAAATTCTATTTTCATGTATATATGATATTGTAGTATTACAAATCACTAGAAAGTAATAGATCATGTTGGTATAAGTGGTATCAACATATTGATGTGCATGTACACGTATATATTAATAACAGATTGCATAGCATTTCATATGGTACATATATTGGAGCATTTGAGGCCCTCCTCCCAGTGGCCAGCCTGAGTGCTTCAAACCAATGAGTAACGCCAATTGAAATGTATATAAGAATAAACAAGGAAATGTCATATCATAAAATAAATAAAGTCATGACTGCATCCTGGATAGGCCCGACGCGTTTCGTGATATGTACCACTCATCAGGGGCGAATGCGTCAGCATAGTCTAAAAAAGAAAAACGTATATCCTTAATCAGCTTAAAAATTGTATGTTATTGGCAAAAAATGCAGTGAGGATTAACCAATCCAACTCACTTGTATAGAGGCGAATGATTGAGGCCATGCAGTATAATCCACCCCCGGACCAGCACGCAGTCCACCACGGGAGCTGGGGTGAAGGGCCCACGGTAAGACGCCGCACGCGCCAAACCATCCCACACGATGTGTATAGGTGAAAAGCAAGTGCCCAGGTTCTATAAAGGGTAAGTGTGTAAAAAATATATAAAATATGAATATAAATAAAGAAATGTGAACACAGTCCCAGAAGGGAGAGTGTCAGGGGGGGGGGGAATTGACTGTTAGTGATGTGGCTACAAGGGGGATCACGGTTGTGGTTACCTGGTAATGGAGTCAGTCGTGTACGCCAAGTGGTCTGTGGCTGTTGCATCCGTGAGGGTGAAAGAGTGCCGGTGGGATATTTTATATTTTATGATATGACATTTCCTTGTTTATTCTTATATACATTTCAATTGGCGTTACTCATTGGTTTGAAGCACTCAGGCTGGCCACTGGGAGGAGGGCCTCAAATGCTCCAATATATGTACCATATGAAATGCTATGCAATCTGTTATTAATATGTACGTGTACATGCACATCAATATGTTGATACCACTCATACCAACATGATCTATTACTTTCTAGTGATTTGTAATACTACAATATCATATATACATGAAAATAGAATTTAGGTGGCTGTACATGTAGAATGTTTATACGTCCACTACTATATGGTTATATGCCTATTATTACATCAATGATGCCTATTAATAAATATGTTATTCCTACTCCATGGCCTATTATATGCCTCACTCAAAGTCCCAAACCTTCTTTTTTTGAAAATTCTTCCAAAGATCCATCCCATTTCATTAGCCCATTCTCAGCCTGTATAGATGCATTCCTTACCTTAGGATCTTGGAATGGGACCCATGATCTAGGTTGTTCATACCGTTTATCCCTAGGCCACGTAACAAAGTGTGCAGAGTGCACTTCAAAATCACATCTCTTTGTTCTATAGGGATTTTACTTTATTACTTTTTCAATTGGACTGGATAGACAGAATTTAGCTGTGTGGCCAAATAGCCCACATAAATGACATTCTATCTTATCTAAAGTTATACAGCATCTCTTAACAAAAGGCTTTGTTTTAGACGACTGAGAAGGTTCAGTGGCTGATAGTGGGGTGGCTTTTTCTGGATTAGTAGTTCTTGCGGCTTACAAAATATAGGGGCAATTTTTAAAGAGCTCTTACCTTCCAGCGATTTATTCGTAAGGGTATATACATTAGGTGTGGAGGATGTCTCACTGAATTCAGGGATACTTAAATCTGTTGCTCTGTTGCTCTATCTGAAAACTGAGCAAACTGCTCCTGACAGCTGGCGAATAATCCTTTCACCTCCCTTTCTGCATCCTTCAGTCTTTTTACAAGCTGATGAACTTCTTCCTGTAATCTCATGTTTTCTATTACTAAGTTCTGGTGGATAGCATCAGAATTTGCCATAGAAGCTTCTAAAGCACTAACGTTACTTTTTGTTATTTCTGAAGTTTCTTTTAGGGGTGTGTTCTGTAACTTCAAATGTTCATACTGTTTCGCTAACCACCTGGCTGCAAAGATCAGCGGAGTCTTTCCAGCACACTTACTACAACTTTTCCCAGTGAAATTGAATTTCATATACTCTTCCAGCAGAGGGACAGAAAGCGTCCCCTCTGTCCGGAGACTTTCCTCCCTTATTGCCAGCATGGCATTCTCTTGGCTTGCTGCTTGACCTTCCTCTTCCTGTGCCACACCATCCCCCTGTAATTCACATTTTACTGGGGTATCAAACTTGTTATTTTGGAGCTTTCCCTTTTTGTCAGCCACTGAAAGGTGACAGTTGATATCAGCACCTGAGCACTTTGCTGATAAGGACTGGGCACCTGCATTAGGCCCAAGCCCTGACAACTGCTCCTTTTCCCCCTGTTCATTACTGCTACAACTTTGGGGTTGAGACCGTTTCTGCTTGTCTCTACCCTCAAGTAGTGCTTTGGAATGATTTCTCCTTAAATCCCATAGTCAAAACGTTCCCTTCTTCAGCCCTATTCAATGACTCCAGCATCCATATAGCCCATGCATCTCTTTCATGTGGCCGCGCCATCTTTTTGTGATGACCAGACCACAGCTGTTCCCATGCTTTAAGCTTAAATGTACCTCTCTTAAAAAGCTTCATTCCAGTCCAACATTCCCAAGCACGAATATATATTACCAGCCAGGGCCCATATTTATCTATAATCTCTTCCCTTGGGGTCAGTAGGTAGGGTTTACCACACTCAGACACCCTCCTTGAAGCAATTTTATTACCCATACTCACGGATTGGATCCTGAACTGATTCCCCAACCTTTACGTTGCCTCAGAAGTAGCTAATCTCTGGCCAGTGATTGGGTTGACAGGTTGCACCCCTGTCACCGTTGCTGGTTTTCACTACTTGTCAGAACAATATTTTAACTTTTTCTCTGTTCTTGACTATAGTCCTTCAAGACCAGCCTGGAGATTTCCCCAAACTCATTAATAGTTCAATCTCCCCTGTGGACTTTTCTGAAGTATTCTAAAAAAATGCTTAAAGTAGGGCTATTACTCCTTTTATCTCAAGAACGATTAGCACAAACTTGGACAATAAGACCCCTATGAGTGCTTGTAGTACAGGAGGCAGTTACTTGAAGCACAACTATCTTCAATATGGTTTGTAGCTCTTACAATATAGCCAGTATTCACAAAACGACAAAGTTTACAATCCCCAGTTAGTAGATTACACAAAAATACAGATTCATACACATCAAGATCATTCAAGGTGACTTAGGCCCACAGATGCGTTTCAATCAAAGATTGGTAAGCATCTTGACCTAGGTCTCATTCAAGGGTGAACTGGAAAGGCTTTTTGGCAGAAAAGGTACAGATCCTAAATTTTTCACTGCCTCCAAGAGTCCAATCAGAGCCTGTATCATTCACACTTACACCCTCCTGCAATTAGGCGCAACCAAGCAGCTAGGATGTTTCTCGTACACTCTCAGTACAATTTTATTATAATTATACTGTTCATATCAGTCTCATCAAAACAGGTTTTATACAAAAAAACAATGTTCAAAAAAGCTTACTAGTCCAGATGTTCAGACAGAGGTGAAAACAAACATAGATAACGCTTACCGTTTTTGGAGCTAGAGTTTTCTGGTTCAGCTCTGCCTTCCACACAAGAAATCACCTAAAAGTTGAAAACTCCTCACTAAGGGGCACCATCTTAGCCCTACTTATGGCAATTTTTACCTAATACACTTATGCGCTAAATAAAGTAAGTTATTACCACCTTTTGTCCATATAAGAATCAACCAAAGCTGTTGAGATTACAAATAAAATCAATCAATAATCAATGACACCTTTGCTAAAAAAAAAAAAATAAAGATCTATTTTATTTTAACTTACTATTATGCAGAAAAGAAACTTGTGTTAATCAAATATTAACAAATATGACATAGCTGGTAAACCTTTAAAAGCGAAGATGTTACCAATAAAAGTTACAAAGTAGTAATACAAAAAAAAGAAAGATCTTACAATGGAATACAAACACTATAAAAAAATATTAAGAGGAATTGCAGAACAGAAAAAGTTACAGAAAAACAAGAGAAACAAAGAAAAGGTGAGGCTGATACATTTCTCTGACCTGGATCCCCTCATGGTCATCTGTAGTCTGGGTTCAAAGAAAAACTTTTCACTGGGAGAGTTGGTTTTGTCATTCACTCTCTGCCCACCCCCTGTATTCACCCACATCAAGCACTCTCATTGGCTAGAGTTGCACTGAATCCTGATTGGCTGGACCAGAAGCCTACTGGTCTACCATGCTTGTCACACAAGATATCTGGTGTCCCTATGTCTGCAGCATGGTTACATTCGTTAAGACTACCATCACCCCTGACTTTAGAATAGACAGTCCCCAAATTAGCATGACAAAGACCTATGGCTAGATGTAGCCACAATGTCTACTCACCAGCCCTAAAGACAAAAGGGTAACTTTGTTACTATGCATAAGCCTTTTGTCCTCTTGATAAATAGGAAACAGTCCTGTAAACACAAAACCCGGGCATTTTCTCATGATTAAAACACAAAATATAATTTCCCTGTAAAATGTATATGCACCCACTCACATTTTTGTAAATATTTTATTATACCTTTTCATGTGACAACACTGAAGAAATGACACTTTGCTACAATATAAAGTAGTGAGTGTACAGCTTGTATAACAGTGTAAATCTGTCCCCTCAAAATAACTCAACACACAGCCTTAAAGGCTGTGTGTTGAGTTATTTTGAGGGGACAGAAAATTGACATTTACATTAGCATCTCCAAATTTACATTTACATTCGCATCCCCAAATTATTTTTCTATCTCCCTACATCCCCATTCCCCTCAGCTCACCCCTGTACACCTTTGTCACCACTAAACCCATCTCAGCTCTGTACACCTTTGCCACTCATATACCCACTCTATTTACCCATATATACCTCTCCTTGTCTCTGAACACCTTCTTCACCCCTTTACACCTTTCTCACCACTGTACTTTTAGACCCTTATTTCTCTCCCCCCCCCCCCCAGCATCCTGGTCTCATTCCAGCATCCTGGGTTTGGCTATGATGCATCCCTGTCTGTCTGTCAAGGTGCAAGGTGATTGATGTGGCCAGTCTCTGGGTGGAGACCAAACCTGATTTAAGCCAGACAAACCTGCAATATCATGCTTGTGATAGCATATGTGGGATACGTGCTCAAGCTTTCTGTCTGTCCTGTTCTGCTGTTTAGATTCCCCTGTTTATGACCTTGGATTGAATATCATCTAACATCTTATCTCTGCCTACCTATTGACTACGGATTGGACTCTGAATACTCTGACCCTTAACTGCTTTTTATCTGGACTGCCATTGAAGTTCTCCACCTGTCTGCCAGCCTCAAGTACCAGTTTTTTTGCTCTGTTCCCGCTTCCCCGGCATGGTGGCCAGGCACTACAGCATTGTGTATAAGTCCTGGGGGTAACCGAGTACCGGTAGGCCTGCTTGCCTTAAAACTCGCACAGAAATCAAATCACATAGATGAGAACACCCATGCGATCTGATTCCAGTGCGGGAGAGAAAAGGCTCCTGCACCTTTTTTGGTGCGAATCGAATACGAGTTCAGCCACACAACTGCATGGGCCAGTTCACACTGCTGCGATGCGGGAATCGCACAAATCCATGGTGGGTTCCCGCATCGCATGCCTCCCGGCGGCAGTTCACATTGCAATATGCGAACTGCAGGGAGAGTCAATAGAAAGTTAATGACACCCCCAAATCAGTTCACATATCGCACTGCGAAATATAAACTCGCACAGGAATCAGATCGCATGGGTGTGAACACCCATGCGATCCGATTCTGCTGCTGTGGAAAAAAAGGTCCTGTGCGAGTTTGTATCAAATGCGATACAATTTCAGCCAGACTATCTGTATGGCTGAGATCTCATCGCATAGAGATCGCATGTGATTCACACTGCAGTGCGTTGCAAATCATATATGATCTCTGGGATCGCACCAATGTGAACCGGCCCTAAGGCTGAACTCGCATTGCTCAGAGATCACAATGCGAATGTGGGTGCGAATCCCGTAGTGGTGTGAACCCCGAATAACTTACATTACAGACTATTTGGAAAGGAGACAAATAAAATGCCAGCCTGTCTTTGGATTGTGGTGAGAAACCCACACAGGGGGAACATATAAACTTCAACACAAGTATAAGCATGTCGGGTATCTGAACCAGTGACCACTGGGGTGCTAGGCGGATTTGCTAGCCACTTAGCTAGTGAGCAGACTCACACGTGTCCTGTTCATCTCTGTGGTGTGAATCAGCCCTAAGTCCATAGCCGTGTCCTAAGTATTGGGACGCCTGCCTTTACACACAAATGAACTATAATGGCAGCCCAAGGTTCAGTATAGAGTTGTGCCACCCTTTGCAGCTATAACAGCTTCAACTCTTCTGGGAAGGCTGTTTACAAGGTTTAGGGGTGTGTCTATGGGAATGTTTGACTATTCTCCCAGAAGCCCATTTGTGAGGTCAGGCACTGATGTTGGACGAGAGAGCCTGGCTTGCAGTCTCCGCTCTAATTCATCCCAAAGGTGTTCTATTGGGTTAAGGTCAGGACTCTGTGCAGGCTAGTCAAATTCCTCTCCCCCAAACTTGCTCATCCATGTCTTTATGGACCTTGCTTTGTGCTCTGGTCCAAAGGATTTGGTGGAGGGGGGACTATGGTGTGGGGTTGTATTTCATGGATTGGGCTTGGCCCGTTTGTTCCAGTGAAGGGAACTCTTAAGGCATCAGCATAGCAAGACATTTTGGACAATTTCATGCTCCCAACTTTGTGGGAACAGTTTGGGGATGGCCCCTTCCTGTTCCAACATGACTGTGCACCAGTGCACAAAGCAAGGTCCATAAAGACATGAATGATTGAGTTTGGGGTGGAGGAACCTAACTGGCCTGCACCTGACCTCAACCCAATAGAACACTCTTTGGCTGAATTAGAGTGGAGACTGCAAGCCAGGCCTTCTTGTCCACATCAGTGCCTGACCTTGCAAATGTGCTTTTGGAAGAATGGTCACATATTCCCATAGACACTCCTAAGCCTTGTGGACAGCCTTCCCAGAAGAGTTGAAGCTGTTATAGCTGCAAAGGGTGGGCCAACTCAATATTTAACCCTACGGACTAAGACTGGAATGCCATTAAAGTTCATGTGCATGTAAGGGCAGGTGTCCCTATACTTTTGCTTAGCTAGTGTATCTGTCAATATTTGCAATGGTGGTGGAACCCTCCTACACATAAATACTACATTTAGACAAGGCCATGAGCTATATTTAACAACATAGAGAGAACAAACAACATCTCTACATGAAGTGACATGTTTTGGATTCAAACTCAGGACCTGAGCAATGGTAGGCAGAATTCCTAGCTTGTGAGCAACAGGGTTGCTGCATGTGGAGTCATCCTACACATAAATACAGAGATGCTGCAATTCTTGGAATATATAGGAATTCAAAATTAGTCAGGAGTTATTCTTCTTAATTTATTCTGTGATATTTGGTGGTTCTTGCTGTGTGAGTGTAGAATGATGATTTTTGGTAATGACATTTTTATTTCTGATGTTGGTATACATATAACATTTTTGGGCTTAAGCTGGGATCATTTGGAAAGAAAAAAAAATGGGACTAATTTTAAATTTCTATAAGCGAGGGTATTGTTTGTGGTTTAACAACATAGGGATGTAATTAAGTTAGTGCTGCATTCCGGGTCTAGATTGTCAAAGAGGTTTCCAACATCCTTAATAGGAATAAATTAAGAAACAAAAACCCCCCAAAAAAGGTGGGACTTTAGCGGAAACCAACTCCTCAAAGAGCAAAAAACAAAACCAAAATAAATGAAAAAAGTTTATTATTGTACTTAAATAGACAAGGCCTACACCAGTAGGTCTGCCATCAATTAGATACAAATTGGTATATGATAACCAAGACTGACATGAACATACATAACAGGTAAAAAAACAATGAAAAACCAATACAAGACAATTAAAATTGCAATTGCACGGGAGACCACTTGCGTCGCCACTAGGTGGCGGAAAGGCCCGTTTTGACAGTTCTTCTTCAGGGGTAAGTGGTCACATTAAAAACCTCTATATATAATACAAAAAACAGATATAAGAATACATTCACAATGTTATGACTGATAGTCAGCAAACTTAAACAGTTTAATAGGTCCATATTAACCATATATACAAGGTATCAATTGGGGGGACGTATAGATGTCAATCATTCAATCCTGCCTCAGTTCAACAAGAAAGTAAGACAAGAGAGATATGATGTCGAATCACAAAAAGTCTGGAAATAAGTGGCACCTCAAGATGAATATCAGAGGGGTGCCAAGACAAAGTCTTCCTAAGTTTCAAATAGACAGAGAAAAGGGAGGGTATTGGTAAAGAGTATAGACTTTATTAATTTATCTAAAATAATGCTGGAAAAGGTACCAAGCAGGAACAAAAACATACCGATTGTCTAGCAGTCCAGTAGGTATTGGACAATTATCCACAGGGCATCTAATATATAAAATATATATATAAGAAGATAGCTGATATTGGCCCTCAAAGAAAAATAATGGTATACAAAAGATTCCTATCCAAAATGGATACCTACCACCAATGCCGATATAGAGTCTATAAGGAGGGTCAATAATGGGACCAGGTGGAGCAGGAATAAACACTTGCAGATGGTATATACATTTATACTAAAAATTAAAATTAAAATAAAAAGAAATTAATATACCACATGAATAAACTGAAAAAGCAATAAGTACAAGATGTGTAAGGAGAATCTCATACCCACACTTACCCATTTATTGTCAGAAATAGCATGTAATCAGGTAGCTGTAACAGGTGCCAAAGAACCCATCAGAGTCCCCTGACAGAAAATCCAGTCAGGGACAATCACAGAAAGCCCAAAACCACAAAAGTGGACACATCATATGGGTCTGTAAAACATGCAAAAAAGAATTGACCACTAAATTACGCCAATACACTGGGGCAAGACCACAATAGGTCAAAAAAATGCCCCGATGCGATAGAATGTGTACATGGTATTCAAAAAATAAATACTGAAATACAATAATTTACCTTGAGTGTAAACCTGCTGCTAACACGAGGTCCCTCAGTGTCCAAAAAGCCTCATACCCAGGAAGGAATAAATAGAGCCATTAATTGATGGTTAGAAGTTACCAGAGAACACCTGGGTGTCCAGCTTAGTAGTTGATTTGGAAACGTCATGTGACATATAGAATTAGATGGATGAACATTTCTTGCCCAGGTAATTGCTAATAAAGTGGTTTAATACCGGCCAGTCGAATGCGACCGTTTGAATAAATGGCGCCAGAAGATAGCTCCCCTCGTGTGTCCTGTCAGTCGTATACTTCCTGGTGATGACGCGGCAAAAGCACCACGCAAACCGGAAGTACGTCACGCGCCGCGGCGGAAATGATGCGAATTGACAAAAATGAGAGAAGAAAACACACAACAGGACACAGCCTTGGTGGCTGAAGTCCGGCGCCACTGAGCTTGGTGGTATGTTAAAGTATTGCAATTGCTGCCATACGTATGCATAGAACATACCCACCCATCGCCACAAATGCACAAACTCCATCCAGTGTTTAAACGGTGGAATTACAGTTTAAGAAAAGGACTTAAATATTATTATGGTCAACTTAAAGAGGAGAAAGAAAAGTAAAAGAGTGAAAAAATTGAACTGCAAAATATAATGGATTTGGGATGATAAGTTTGTCTATAAATATTATCAAAGGGCAAAATCCAGACCAAAAATTCAGGTTCCAAGATGACACAACTATATAGTTTACTCATATAAATTAATAAAACCAAGTGAGCCGAAGAATAGAAAAGGCCCACTCAGCCATGGCTGGGGGACACCTATATATCAAATTGCGCAAATGCGCAGAAGAAAGGACATATATATGTAATACAAGTGGACCTATGAGGGGGATAGGCCAAGCAAGAAAGTAAAATATAAAGTCTGGACTGAACCTATGAGGTGTCTCATATTAGGACCTATGGATAAAAGACCCAGTTGAGACTATACATCATTTGTTAATAGTTTAGAACTGAGAAAGGAGGGACTGATAACCTCTGATTCTAGTCCAATTCGGGACCACCTGATACAAAACCCTCCAAAAAAGGTTTGTAAGATATTGCCTCATTGATTCCTGGATATATGGTAGCATTGAGGCGAAAAACCTATTTCTGTTCATGCTGAAGTAGGATCTTATTATAATCTCCCCCTCTCATACCCATGTGTATCCTATCCAAAATGAAAAAGGATACCTTGGGAAGAAGGCCATGATGTTGTTGAATCACATGTCTACCTAATGGGAGCTCACTGTCACATTTTTTCATCGACATGAGATGTCGATAAGCTCTAGTTCGAAATTCATTGATCGTTTTTCCTACATAGAAACCCGAACATTCGCACAGCAGGAGGTAAACTACCCCCTTTGTTCCACAATTGGCGTAATGTCGAGGTCTGTATATTTCTCCATTCGGCAATGTGGTGGGGTGCACCCTCACATATTGACAGAAGTTGCATCCCCCACATCTAAACATGCCTAATCATTTACAGGGGTCTCTTTTACCCCCTGGTCTAAATTCACTTTAAGTTAGGGAATCTCTGAGGGATCTTTCTCTTCGAAAAGTAAATGCTGGGAGTAAACTATATATTTGTGTCATCTTGGAACCTGAATTTTTGGTCTGGATTTTGCCCTTTGATAATATTTGTAGACAAACTTATCATCCCAAATCCATTATATTTTGCAGTTCAATTTTTTCACTTTTTACTTTTTCTTTCTCCTCTTTAAGTTGGCCATAATAATATTTAAGTCCTTTTCTTAAACTGTAATTCCACCGTTTAACCACTGGATGGAGTTTGTGCATTTGTGGCGATGGGTGGGTATGTTCTATGCGTACGTATGGCAGCAATTGCAATACTTTAACATACCACCAAGCTCAGTGTCGCCGGACTTCAGCCACCAAGGCTGTGTCCTGTTGTGTGTTTTCTTCTCTCATTTTTGTCAATTCGCATCATTTCCGCCGTGGCGCATGACGTACTTCCGGTTTGCGCGGCGCTTTTGCCGCGTCATCACCAGGAAGTACACGACTGACAGGACACACGAGGGGAGCTATCTTCTGGTGCCATTTATTCAAACTGTCGCATTCGACTGGCTGGTATTAAACCACTTTATTAGCAATTACCTGGGCAAGAAATGTTCATCCATCTAATTCTATATGTCATATGACGTTTCCAAACCAACTACTAAGCTGGACACCCAGGTGTTCTCTGGTAACTTCTAACTACCAATTAATGGCTCTATTTATTCCTTCCTGGGTATGAGGTAAGATTAGGGCTTTTTGGACACTGAGGGACCTCGTGTTAGCAGCAGGTTTACACTCAAGGTAAATTATTGTATTTCAGTATTTATTTTTATGAATACCATGTACACATTCTATCGCAATTGGGGCATTTTTTTTACGGTGGTCTTGCCCCAGTGTATTGGCGTAATTTAGTGGTCAATTATTTTTTGCATGTTTTACAGACTCATATGATGTGTCCACTTTTGTGGTTTTGGGCTTTCTGTGATTGTCCCTGATTGGATTTTCTGTCAGGGGACTCTGGTGGGTTCTTTGGCACCCGTTACAGCTACCTGATTACATGCTATTTTCTGACAATAAATGGGTAAGTGTGGGTATGAGATTCTCCTTACCCATCTTGTACTTATTGCTTTTTCGGTTTATTCATGTGGTATATTCATTTCTTTTTATTTTAATTTTTATTTTTAGTATAAATCTATATACCATCTACAAGTGTTTATTCCTGCTCCACCTGGTCCCTCTATTGACCCTCCTTATAGACTCTATATCGGCATTGGTGGTAGGTATCCATTTTGGATAGGAATCTTTTGTATACCATTATTTTTCTTTGAGGGCCAATATCAGCTATCTTCTTATATATATATTTTATATATTAGATGCCCTGTGGATAATTGTCCAATACCTACTGGACTGCTAGACAATCGGTATGTTTTTGTTCCTGCTTGGTACCTTTTCCAGCATTATTTTAGATAAATTAACAAAGTCTATACTCTTTACCAATACCCTCCCTTTTCTCTGTCTATTTGAAACTTAGGAAGACTTTGTCTTGGCACCCCTCTGATATTCATCTTGAGGTGCCACTTATCTCTAGACAACGGCCATACGTTACTGGACACTACATCCAGACTTTTTGTGATTCGACATCATATCCCTCTTGTCTTACTTTCTTGTTGAACTGAGGCAGGATCGAATGATTGACATCTATACGTCCCCCCAATTGATACCTTGTATATATGGCTAGTATGGACCTATTAAACTGTTTAAGTTTGCTGACTATCAGTCATAATATTGTGAATGTATTCTTATATCTGTTTTTTGTATCATATATAGAGGTTTTTAATGTGACCACTTACCCCTGAAGAAGAACTGTCGAAACGCATTGGTCCTTTCCGCCACCTAGTGGCGACGCAAGTGGTCTCCCGTATAATTTTAATTGTCTTGTATCATTGGTTTTTCATTGTTTTTCACCTGTTATGTATGTTCATGTCAGTCTTGGTTATCATATACCAATTTGTATCTAACTGATGGCAGACCTACTGGTGTAGGCCTTGTCTTTTTAAGTACAATAATAAACTTTTTTCGTTTATTTTGGTTTTGTTCTTTGAGGAGTTGGTTTCCGCTAAAGTCCCACCTTTTTCGGGGGGTTTTTGTTTCTTAACAACATAGGGAGAACAAACAACATCTCAATATGAAGTGGCATGTTTGGGATTCAAACTCAGGATGTCAGTAATGGTAGGCAGAATTGCTACCTTTTGAGCCACAGGGCTGCTGCATGTCCAGCCCTCCTATACGTAAATACACAGATACTGCATTTCTAGGAATATATAGGAATTACATTAGTCAGGAGTTATTCTTTGTTTATTCTGTGATATTTGGTGGTTCTTGCTGCGTGAGTGAAGAATAGTAATGTTATCCTCTTCACATTTTTATTTCTGATGTTGGTACACATATCACATTTTTTGGGCTCAAATTAGGATCATTTGGAAAAAATGGGACTAATTTTAAATTTACATAAACAATGGTATTGTTTTTGGTTTGTAAAGACACTTGTGTGAGTTTGGGGAAATATTTTAGTGAGATAGATATCAACAAGTGAAAGTGACAGAGAAAAAAATATTTTACCAAAACATGAAAAGTATACACATTATACCATTCTTTGGGTCCTTACACACGTACGGAGCCAGTTTTTGATGGGCTCTGCTGCTCAGCGGGGATCCATCCGTTGATCCCTCCTGAGCCGGTGGATGACAGGTCCATCTCTGCACCGACCTGTCAGAGCTCCGCTCTCCTCTATGAGGGATCAGATGAAAACGGACCATCTGTCCGTTTTCATCCGATCCCCCAGACGGATGGAAAATAGGGTTTCCATCCGTCTGTATTTAGCGGATCGGAGCATAACGGATGTCAGCGGACATGTCACCACTGACATCTGTCGCTCCATAGTGATACATGGAGCGTCCGTTCAGGTCCGCCTGAAAAACTGGCAGGTGGACCTGAATGGTCCATGTGTGTGAAAACAAAATAGATTATCAAAATTGCAACATTGTTGCAAGGACAATTTCTTTGAGAGAAAGATACATTTCATCTCAACATATAAAGGATTTCTTTGGGGAAGTCACAATTGTACCATTAATGAATGGCTGAAAATTGCATTTGGCTACATTGCTCCAACTTTTACTCCCAAAAAACTCTCTTTAAAACAGCTCTCATTTTGGTATTTACTATAGCACCCTGTAATTACTCCATGGGAGCAAAATTTAGAGCAGTTTCAGGTCTGAGCGTGCTCAGTTGAGCTCAGCTGTGCTCTGCACCTAGGAGTAAAGAGACAGGGAATTTATCTCTTCTCATACTCTTTAAGATATTTCAGTGTAGAAATCACTTTTTCACACAGTTTAAAGCAGATTATCTTTAAACAATATACTGCATATTTTAGCACAATGTAAGTGATTATATAATGCTCTTAACATTATTTCCATGTGCACTTCTCCAGGTCCTGTCTGGAGCAAGGATTTGGGAGCTATCTGTTGCCTGGGGGCTATAGTAAATTTGAGCTTGGGAGTATTTTTGCTCCAGCGCTATTGTGAATACCGTTTTAGCTCAATTTAGCTCCATTTGCCATTTTTGGAGCTAAATAGCTCTCAGGAACAAATTCGCTCCACTGAGCGCTATAGTGAATAAACCCCAGTGAGTTCGGGCTGGGATCCCAGAGGATCTGCTGAGGATCGAGCAGGGGGTCCTGGAAGTCCTGACTCCTCCACCTACATTCACTGCAATCTCCTGGCTGGATGTAGCATGATGGGGGGGGGGTGCTGGGGGAAGGCTGTCAGGGGGGGTGACCCACTTTCTGGGGATCCAGGCTCCAGAGGCAATGGTGGAAGAGGCTGGGGGGAGAAAGAGGAGTGGATAATGATTTTGTGATTTATGATTATGATTACATGATTTACATCAGCATGTGGCACAAGTAAATGTCCGCATGAGAAAAAAAAACTTACTAATCAATAACACAATAGTGGTGGAACCCTCTAAAGTACAGTATTTCACAAAAGTGAGTACATCCCTCACATTTTTGTAAATATTTTATTATATCTTTTTATGTGAAAACACTGAAGAAATGACACTTTGCTACAATGTAAAGTAGTGAGTGTACAGCTTGTATAACAGTGTAAATTTGCCGTCCCCTCTAAATAACTCAACACACAGCCATTAATGTCTAAACTGTTGGCAACAAAAGTGAGTACACCCCTAAGTGAAAATGTCAAAATTGGGCCCAAAGTGTCAATATTTTGTGTGGCCACCATTATTTTCCAGCACTGCCTTAAACCTTGTGGGAATGGAGTTCACCAGAGCTTCACAGGTTGCCACTGGAGTCCTCTTCCACTCCTCCATGACGACATCATGGAGCTGGTGGATGTTAGAGACCTTGTGCTCCTCCAACTTCCATTTGAGGATGCCCCACAGATGCTCAATAGGGTTTAGGTTTGGAGACATGCTTGGCCAGTCCATCACCTTTACCCTCAGCTTCTTTAGCAAGGCAATGGTCGTCTGGGGGGTGTGTTTGGGGTTGTTATCATGTTGGAATACTGCACTGTGACCCAGTCTCTGAAGGGAGGGGATCATGCTCTGCTTCAGTATGTCACAGTACATGTTGGCATTCATGGTTTCCTCAATGAATTGTAGCTCCCCAGTGCTGGCAGCACTCAGGCAGCCCCAGACCATGACACGCTCACCACTATTATTATTATAATACAGGATTTATATAGCGCCAACAGTTTGCGCAGCGCTTAACAAAATGAAGGCAGACATTACATTACAATTTGGTACAAGAGGAATCGGAGGGCCCTGCTTAGAATCTAAGAGGGAGGGTCAATTGATACAAAAGTTAATAACTGTGGGGGAGGAGCTGATGGAGAAAGTAAAACAGTGTAATAGTTAGAAGCAGGATAGGCTTTTTTAACCACTTGCCTACCGCCCGCCGTCAAATGACGGCGGAGCGGTAAGCCTCTTGTTCTGGAACAACGTCATATGTCACCCGTCAGTGACAGTGGCGTGTCACCCGTCAGTGACCGTGGCATGTCACCCGTCAGTGATCATGGCTTGTCACCCGTGACAGTGGTGTGTCACCCGTCAGTGACCGTGGCGTGTCACCTGTCACTCGTCAGTGACCGTGGCTTCTCACCCAGCCAGTTACCGTGTCACCCGTCACCCATCAGTGACTGTGGCGTGTCACCCGTCAGTGACCTGGCGTGTCACCTGTCACCCGCCAGTGACCATGGCGTGTCACCCGACAGTGACCGTGGCGTGTCACCCGTCACTGACCGTGGCGTGTCACCCGTCACTGACCGTGGTGTGTCACCCGTCACCCATCAGTTAACGTGGTGTGTCAACCGCCACACATCAGTGACCGTGGCCTGTCAGCCATCACTGACCGTGGTCTGTCATCTGTCACCCATCACTTACCATGGCCTGTCACCCATCAGTGACCACCGCCAGTCACCCGTGGCCTGTCACCCGTCACCCATCAGTGACCACCTCCAGTCACCTGTCCCGCATCTGTGACCACCGCCAGTCACCTGTCACACATTAGTGATCACCACCAGACAACGGTCACCCATCACTGACCACCGCCAGACACCCGATACCCATCAGTGACCACCGCCAGACACGCGGCACCCATCAGTGACCACCACCAGTCACCCATCAGTGACCCCGCCAGTCACCCATCACCCATCAGTGACCACCGCCAGTCACTTGTCACACATCTGTGACCACCGACAGTCACCTGTCATGCATTAGTGATCACCGCCAGACACCGGTCACCCATCAGTGACCACCGCCAGACACCCGTCACCCATCAGTGACCACCGCCAGACACGCGGCACCCATCAGTGACCACCGCCAGTCACCCATCAGTGACCACCACTTACTTTCCAGAATGGGGTCATTTTGTGGGCAATTCCATTGTCCTGGTGCTCCAGGACCTTCAAAAGTGTAATAGGTAGATGGTTGAGGAATGAGATGTGTAATTTGTGCTCGTAGAACGCCTGAAGGTGCAACTTCAATGTTGGGCCTCTGTATGTGGCCAGACTGTGTAAAAGTCTTACACATGTGGTATCGCTATACTCGGGGGGAGTAGTAGAATCTATTTTGGGGTGTCATTTTTGCTATGTACATGCTATGTGTTGGAAATATCATATAAATGGACAACTTTGTGTAAATAAAATGCGTTTTCATTTTTTTCCACATTTTCCAAAAACTACTGGAAAAAAATGACATGTTCAAAAGACTCATTATGCCTCATAGATTATACGTTGGGGTGTTTTCTTTCCAAAATGGGGTCATTTTGTGGGCAATACCATTGTCCTGGTGCTCCAGGACCTTCAAAAATGTAATAGAGGGTTGAGAAATGAGATGTGTAATTTATGCTTGTAGAACGCCTGAAGGTGCTAGTTCAATGTTGGGCCTCTGTATGTGGTCAGGCTATGTAAAAGTCTCACATATGTGGTATCGACATACTCAGGAGGAATAGCAGAATGTATTTTGGGGTGTCATTTTTACTATGTACATGCTATGTGTTGGAAATATCTTATAAATGGACAACTTTGTGCAAATAAAATGCGGTTTCATTTTTTTCCCACATTTTCAAAAAAGGACTGGAAAAAAAATGAACCGTTCAAAAGACTCATTATGCCTCATCGATTATTAGTTGGGGTGTTTGCTTTCCAGAATGGGGTCATTTTGTGGGCAATTCCATTGTCCTGGTGCTCCAGGGCCTTCAAAATGTGATAGGTCTTCATGATGTGTAATTTATGTCCCTAGAATACATGACGGCGCTCCCTGCATGTTGAGCCTCTGTATGTGGTCAGGCTGTGAAAAAGTCTCAGACATGTGGTATCGTCATACTCAGGAGGAGTAGTAGAATGTGTTTTGGGGTGTAATTTGTGGTATGCATATGCTGGGTGTGAGAAATAACCCGTTAGAATGACAATTTTGTGAAAAAAAAAAGAAAACAAAAATCTTCATTTTGCAAAGAATTGTGGGAAAAAATTACAACTTCAAAAAATTCACCATGCCTCTTACTAAATACCTTGGAATGTCTACTTTCCAAAAAGGGGTCATTTGGGGGGTATTTGTACTTTCCTGGCTTGTTATAGCTCGTACACACGGGACGACGATCGTGTTCAACACGTCGTACTCACGACCGTTGCATGCAGAATCGTTCGTCTGTGGCGGCATTGCCCAATAAAGAGTGTGGGTCGTATACGTATGGTGTTTAATGTGGGGTTTTGTGTAAGATGATGAGGAGGACTCATACTGCTATGGTGTACAGACTCTGAAAAAGTGTCGGACTGGTGTATGTCTCCGAGTTGTACGTCCCTCGCGGCAGTACATAAGATCCCTGTATTTAAT
>BLSH010236109.1:657491-679148 GCA_018402905.1 Glandirana rugosa | reverse complement strand
TTAGTAAAAATGCCCCCCCCCCACCATCATATCACCGCTTCTAGCACAAAACCCCCAATCCCCCTTCCTAGCACAAATCCTCTTCCCCCATCCCTCCTCCCAAAACAGATCCCCTAAAGCACCATTACTAGCACACAAATCCCCCTCACCCCAAACTCCTCATGGTGCCCTTCCACCTCACATGATACCACAGTGCCCAGCACAGCCACCCCTCCTGCCCACCATTGTTTGCCAGCCCTGCTGCTGTGCCATTGTATTTTGACAGTGAGGATTCCTCCACTTTCAAAATACACTGATCATCGGCTTCAGATGATTGGCTGCAAGCCGCTGATCAACAAATGTTTTTCAACAGTCCCGTTTGACAGAAGTCGATTGTTAGATCAAATTCTTTTTAGCGGGAACTGCCACAGATGGATCAATATTACATTTTTGAGTCACAGCTTACGTCTCCACCAGGTGAATTGTGGGTGTTTCACATCATTAGAGACTGCAAGCATTCTGCTGTTTTCAATCAGACAAACCTATCAGTGAGATAAGAGTATCAGCAGGAAGCACATCAGACATGGCTGCCCAGTTTACATAAATAAATACACATTATACATATAAACAAGAATTTTAAAATATCAACATACTTTGGTTAAACGTTTTATATCAAGATATTGCAATAAAAAGTCCATAGGCCCTTGAAAAAATTGCTAAAATTACCTGTAATGTATACATTTCTCTCATTCAGCCTCCAATAAAGAAGCTTGTTGGATTCCTCCATCTATGCTGCACAGTGTGGATGGATAAATCTCCCCTGCCGGCCATTGTATTGTAACAGCCCGCAGCTGTCAGAATACCTGAACATTGACTGCATCTGATTGGATGCAGTCACTGTTTGTACAAAAGAATTTCCCCCAAGAAAAGTTGAATAAAAAATCTACATCTGTCCATCCACATTGTGTCAGACTGGCCACCCACAGCTTATATTACAGCTGATTCAGTATGAATTGTTAACATTGTAACCAGAGATTTGTGCTTCACTCATCAGTGTCCTTTCTATTTTTTTACATGTCCATTGATTGCGAGGTTCATATCCTATAATCCTTGCTATTACCAATTATACATTATACATTATACATTATACAAGACAAGAGAGTCTACAGGAGAGAAAAGAATTGCAGGAAAGACAATTATAGTACTATATGACATACAGCAAGGGTGGTGCCCAACTTTTTGAAGAGTGAGGGCCACCTAAGCGACTTGGTAACCGGTCACGGGCCACAATGGGATGACAGGTCCGTGTCCGCTCTGCTTATGCATTGCAGACACGGACACACCCCACTGTACTCCATGGGTCCTCCAGTCCGATACCCTTCTGTTTTTTTTAGCGGATTTGGATTGGAGGTAGGCGGGTGTAAATGGACACAAGTCCATTTACACCTGCTGCTCCATAGAGGTGAATGGAGGGCTGATTGGGTCAGACTGATCATGTAAAAGGGGCCTAGGGCTGCATTCACTCAACGTGCTGCCTGTTTACCCACAACCTGTGGCTTTCCTGCAGGTTAGCTGCACTTTTCCATAGACTATTATATCCTGCAGGTGTAGTGCACTTTCTGAAAGCGCAAAAAAACCCGCAGGTAATAACAGAAGTCTATGGTTCAGTGCAGGTAACCCACAGGTGAACTGTGCTGCACCTGTGGATCAGTTTGAAAGCAGCCCAGCAACCACTACCGAACAGATAATCATATGTCCATATATACACTGTGATTTTAGCAATAAACTTACCTTTAATAACAGTCTTCCATTCAGGTATCGCCGGCTGTTTGTGTGCATTTGGTATCACTCCTGCCTGTAACAGGAGCCGGTGCTATAAAAGAAGCATTGGCTTATGCAGCTCTGCTCCGCAGCCACTTGTTTACTCTAGCGCCAGCTTCATTTACAACCAGTGGTGGCTGGTGGTCAAAATTTTTTTGGGGGGGGGGGGTGGCAAGCAGACCGCAAGATTAGGAGACCTGGCCTCCTAACTTGCACCTCAACCCCCCCGCCTGAGGCTCTCAATCGTTTGATCAAACCAGGGCGATTCACTGGCCCTACACAAACCCCCCTTCTCTCGCACTAGCGCCACTCCCCCCACGCAATCAATGGCTATACCTTACTGCGAAAGAGGTGCGGGGAGGAGAACGAGATGACGATGCTCTGCTGCATCTGGGGTAGGAAAAGGAGACTGCTGCTGCCGGGCGTTGCTTCTCCTCCTGGCTGAACAGGAGGCGTGTCCTGAGACCCATCCTAAGACTTTGCTAGTGTTGTAAACAGTGGCAGCCTGTCCCTGGTCCGTGCACCCGACCCCTAATCTCCATGGCGTGCGCCGGACACATGGATTTCAATGAGCTTTTTTTTGCTTTTGAAGCACGTGATTAGAACCGGAGGCTCTAATTGGCTTCAAAAATGGTGGGCTCAGGGCATGGAGCACTGCACCCCGAGCCCACCCACTTGTGTGACATTAGTGAATTTCGCTAATGTCTTCCTGCTTCTCCTCCCGGCCAATCGGTCCAATCCTGAGACCCGATTGGCCGGGAGGAGAAGCAGGAAGACATTAGCGAAATTCACTAATGTCACACAAGTGGGTGGGCTCGGGGTGCAGTGCTCTGTGCCCTGAGCCCACCCTTTTTGAAGCCAATTAGAGCCTCCGGTTCTAATCACGTGCTTCAAAAGCAAAAAAACCCTCATTGAAATCCATGCGTCCGGCGCATGCCATGGAGATTAGGGGTCGGGTGCACGGACCAGGGACAGGCCGCCACAGTTTACAACACTGATGGGATGGCGGGTCGGCAACTCATGATCTGGGCTTGCTGACCTGCAATTCCAGTTTAGGAGGTCTCGGGACACATCAGAGGGCTCCGAGGGCCACATGTGTCCCCCGGGCCACTGGTTGGGCACTAGGGTTGCCACATCATCCCTTTAATCCAGGACACATATTAATTACACAGGTTCTGTGGCTGATTAAGGTGGTAATTAAACTCACTTGGTGCCTTATCTGCATTAAATCAGCCTCAGAACCTGTGTAATTCATATGTGTCCTGGATTAAGGGGATGATGTGGCAACCCTATTGGGCACCCCTGACATACAGTCTGTTCATTCTTAGTGTTTTTATTAGAATACATTATAGGCTGAATAGATAAGCCCGTAAAAAAGAGAATTTCTGCAGGATCCTTTTTCACTGCCAGCATGGTGTTGGTAAAAACAGTCTCAGTAAAGTCTCCCTGCTGGGCAGATGTACCCATTCTATTTGACCTGGTGACTATTGTCAGGGGGATAAGAAGTAATGGGAAATACAAACTTTAATAGCGTGACCAGATGTCCCCAGTTTCCAGGGGACAGTACCTGGACTAAGGACACTGTCCCCGAACCAAGTCTGTCCCCGGTTTTGTCCCTGGATTTAATTTAAGCAATTTCACAGACAGTCAGTGCAGAATTAAAAAAAAAAAATCTGAATTACACACCCCCTGCTCCATCGCTCCAACTAGCTTAGGGGGTGTATTTTTTCCATTATCTGTGCCCCTTTCTGATGATCATGTGTTGGTCGGAGAGGAGGGACTGCCACGCAGGATCATGTATACTGTAGATACGTGATCCATTCCTGCATTTCTGGGTATCAGAGCTGATCATCGTTCTGTACACAGGCAGAACGGCGGTCTGCCTATGTAAACAAGGCAGATCACCGTTCTGTCAGTATGGAGAACATTGATTCTATGTTCCTGTAAAGCAGGGACATGGATCTATGCTTTCTCTTAGTAAAAGCACCTCCACCATAGCAAGAAAACACTTGTTAGGCACACATTTAACCCTTTGATTGCCCTATATGTTAACCCCTTCCCAGCCATTGTCATTAGTACAGTGACAGTGCACACTGATCACTGTATTAGTGTCACTGGTTCCCACAAAGAGTCACTTAGTGCCCGATTTGTCCGCGGCAATATCGCAGTCCCACTATAAATCGCTGATTGCCGCCATTACTGCCGCCAAAAAAAAATATGTCCCCGGATTTCATTTTAAAAATCTGGTCACCTTACTTTAGTAAGACTTTAGTAAGTGTACACTTGCACAGGAGATTTGGGGTGCGCTAGACTGGGGTTGCAGGGGAGCATGGAGAAAAGCAAGCATAGATGTGTTGTGGATTCTGCTTTAGGGTACATCTTTTATTTTCTATCTCCCTGGCAAAGCTCAGGCTTACTTTAAAACCCTGTGCAGAAAAGTCTACATCATCCTGACAGCTGTCGAGTCTTCTTTCTATGGTGTCACGAATTTTGGAAATGTGTCATATATTTATAGAGATTTACAGAGACGCGGAAAAGACAATATGACTGACAGCCATAATATATACAACCAGACTTATCTACAGTATTAACAGTGCCATCAGTGGGTGCACCTTTACCTTTTCATTAATTTGATTGTCCTAAGCTGAAACCTGATTATCTAATGATGCCGTAGTGAATTTTGCAGGGCAGCGTACCTTTCACAAATTTTTTATAAGGGAAATGTGGCATCATGTACCACCCCCAAGGTGTCCAGATGGCCTCACCATAGTATCTCTTTTTTTATTGCGAACAGATTTTAACCACTTGCTACCCAGGCCAATTCTGACACTTCACTCCTACATGTAAAAATCTTTTTTTTGCTAGAAAATCACTCAAAACCCCTAAAACATTATATGTGCTTTTTTTAGCAGAGACCTTATGGAATAAAATGGTGGTCATTGCAACTTTTTATTTATCGTATTTGCGCAGTAATTTTTCAAACCCCCTTTTTTTTTTGGAAAAATAAATTTCATGCATTAAAAAAAAAAAAAAACAGTAAAGTTAGCATAATTTTTTTTTGCATAATGTAAAAGATGAAATTACACAGAGTAAATAGATACCTAACATGTCACGCTTTGAAGTTGCTCATACTCGTGGAATGGCGCCAAACTTCAGTACTTAAAAATCCTCATAGGCGACACTTTAAACATTTTTACACGTTACCTGTTTAGAGTTACAAAGGAGGTCTAGTGCTAGAAATATTGCTCTTGCTCTAATGTGTGGTTTGAACGTTGTTTACATATGTGGGCACGACCTAAATATGCGTTCGCTTCTGCGGGCGAGCTCGCAGGGACGGGGGCGCTTTGATTTTCTTTTTTATTATTTATTTTACTTTTTTTTTTGATCACTTTTATTCCTATTACAAGGAATGTAAACATCCCTTGTAATAGGAATAGTGCATGACAGGTCCTCTTTACAGCGAGATCTGGGGTCAATAAGTCCCCAGGTCTAACCTCTATGCTGGGAAGCCTGAAAAGAAGAAAAAATAAAACCGATCTCGGCTTCCCAGCCTAGGCGGCGGCATTTTTTCATATGCAGAGGCTGGACGTGACGTCATAACATCGCGCCTGGCCTCCGAAAGATCATAGACAGGTCCGAGAGCCATCTGGCCTGCCGGATGCTCTATGGTCAACATCTGGGATGGACGGATTCCTTCTCCCTCTCGCCGATCGTATGGGAGAGCTGGGAGAAGCATTGGAGGGCGGCAGGGGGGCGTCCCCTCCCACTGCCTGTAAGAATGCTATGATTATTCCTATGTTGCAGGGTATCGCCGGATCTAAAAGAAGATATCTGAATGATGCCTGTAGCTGCAGGCATCATTCAAATATCCCCACTCAAAGTCGGCAAAGTCATATGATGTCGTTGGGCGGGCAGCGGTTAAAGTGATTTTAAAGGAAACATGTTACGCATACCCCGATCATCTTCTTTTTGGGACCCCCGCTGGAGGTCCTGGCTCTTTCTCCCCCTGCAGGGTGCCCCCTTTAGCCTCTTGCTATGGGGGAAGTCAAGCAGACTCGCTCCCAAGCTGCGCCCTGCGTGTCCTCCATTCACAGGCTTTCTCATCATTAGCTAACTGGCTGTGGTCCTGGCTCTTTCTCCCCTGCAGGGTGCCCCCTTTAGCCTCTTGCTATGGGGGAAGTCAAGCAGGCTCACTCCCAAGCTGCGCCCTGCTTGTCCTATATTCACAGGCTTTCTCATCATTAGCTAACTGGCTGTGATTGGCAGCATCGGGAGCCAATTGCTCCCGCTGCTGTGTGAGCAAATGAGAAGAAAGAGACCCGTGCACATTGCTGGATCGAGATGGGGCTCAGGTAAGTATAAACGGGGGGGGGGGGCTAAGGGGGAGCTGCATCCAAAAGAATGCATTAACCACTTCAGCTCCGGAAGCTTTACCCCCCTTCATGACCAGGTCATTTTTTGTGATACGGCAATGCGTTACTTTAACTGAAAATTATGCAGTCGTGGGACATTGTACCCAAACAAAATTGTAAAGGTCCCTTTCACACGGGCTTTCCGTTCAGGTCCGCCTGTCCGTTTTTCAGGTTGACCTTAATGGACACTCCATTCAGCCCTATGGAGCGGCGGATGTCAGCGGTGACATGTCATGACATCCGCCTCTATCCGATCCTGGTGGTGAAATCCAGATGGACGGAAACCCTATTTTCCATCCGTCTGTAGATTGGGATCGGAGCGGTTTGGATGAAAATGGGCAGGCAGTTGGTTTTCATCCGATCTCCATAGAGGAGAGTGGCGCTCTGACAGTTCCATCTACGCTCAGTGAGCAGAGACGGATCTGTCATTCATCGGCTCAGTGAGCAAAAACGGACCCCGCACACGGAAAGCCCATGTGAAAGGGGCCTAAGTCCTTTTTTCCCCACAAATAGAGCTTTGTTTTGGTGGTATTTGATCACCTCTGCAGGTTTTTATTTTTTTGCGCTAGAAACAAAAAAAGACTGCCAATTGTGAAAAAAAATAAAATTTTTTTTTTTACTTTTTGCTATAAAACGCATTCAATAAAAAAATTGTAAAAAAATCGAATTTCTTCATCAATTTAGGCCAAAATATATTCTGCTACATGTTTTTGGTAAAAAAAAATCCCTATAAGCGTATGTTGATTGGTTTGTGCAAAAGTTATAGCTTCTACAAACTATGGGATATATTTTTGGAATTTCAATTTATTTTATTTTTTTAACTAATAATGGCGGCAATCAGCAACTTATAGTGGGACTGCGATATTTTGGCAGAAAAATCGGACTTTTGACACTTTTTGGGGACGAGTGACACTAATAAAGTGATCAGCGCTATAAAATATGCACTGTCACTGTACTAATGACACTGGCAGGGAAAGGGGTTGACAGCAGGGGCGATCAAAGGGTCAAATGTGTTCCCTGGGAGTGCTTTCTAAAGCCCCGTACACACAATGCGAAATTCGGATGGGAATTGTCGTTCGACAGCCTGTCGTCCGAAATTCTTATCGTTAGTATGCTCCTTTCAACAGCCCATTTTGATTTTTCGTCAGACAAAAGCTGGATGTGCAGATGTGTAAATTTTTGTCGTGCAACAACGCCACGTCCGATTTTCGCATACTCAGAAAGGAAAAAAAAGATGCAAAAAATATTCAAAACATTACTTCACTTCTGACGTTGAGTTCAGGTTGAACGAAAATTTTCAGATAGTCAGTATAGAAACATAGAAAAGTGACGGCAGAAAAAGACTGAGTAGTCCATCGAGTCTTTATTTTTATTTTTTCACATTAACCTTGTTGTCTGACTAAAGATTTATGTTTATCCCAAGCATGTTTGAAGCCATTTACTGTTGACTGTCTCACAACCTCTGTTGATAGTTTATTCCAATCATCAACCACCCTTTCAGTAAAATAATACTTTCTAAGATTAGTTTTGAACTTCCTTCCAGTTAGTTTGAGGTTATGTCCCCGTGTTCTTTATTTTGGTTTCATATTGAAAAGACTGCCCTCCTGAACCTTATTCACCCCCCTTGATCTATTTAAAGGTTTCAATCATGTCTCCCCTTTCCCTTATTTCCTCCAGACTGTACATATTAAGTTCCTGAAGTCACTCCTGATATGTTTTATCTCCCAGGCCTTTCACCATTTTTGTTACCCTTCTCTGAACTCGTTCTATCTTATCAATATCTTTTTGTAAGTGAGGTCTCCAGAACTGGACACCATATTCTAAGTGAGGTGTCACTAAAGATCTACAGTCAGGTCCATAAATATTGGGACATCAACACAATTCTAATAGTTTTGGCTCTATACACCAGCACAATGGATTTGAAATGAAACGAACAAGATGTGCTTTAACTGCAGACTTTCAGCTTTAATTTGATTGTATTTACATCCAAATCAGGTGAACGGTGTAGGAATTACAACAGTTTGTATATGTGCCTCACACTTTTTAAGGGACCAAAAGTAATGGGACAGATTAACAATCATAAATCAAACTTTCACTTTTTAATACTTGGTTGCAAATCCTTTGCAGTCAATTACAGCCTGAAGTCTGGAATGCATAGACATCACCAGACGCTGGGTTTCATCCCTGGTGATGCTCTGCCAGGCCTCTACTGCAACTGTCTTCAGTTCCTGCTTGTTCTTGGGGCATTTTCCCTTCAGTTTTGTCTTCAGCAAGTGAAATGCATGCTCAATCGGATTCAGGTCCGGTGATTGACTTGGCCATTGCATAACATTCTACTTCTTTCCCTTAAAAAACTCTTTGGTTGCTTTCGCAGTATGCTTTGGGTCATTGTCCATTGAGTTCTGAAGCATTGGCTGAATATGAGCAAATAATATTGCCCGAAACACTTCAGAATTCATCCTGCTGCTTTTGTCAGCAGTTACATCATCAATAAATACAAGAGAACCAGTTCCATTGGCAGCCATACATGCCCACGCCATGACACTACCACCACCATGCTTCACTGATGAGGTGCTATGCTTTGGATCATGAGCAGTTCCTTTCCTTCTCCATACTCTTCTCTTCCCATCACTCTGGTACAAGTTGATCTTGGTCTCATCTGTCCATAGGATGTTGTTCCTGAACTGTGAAGGATTTTTTAGATGTTGTTTGGCAAACTCTAATCTGGCCTTCCTGTTTTTGAGGCTCACCAATGGTTTACATCTTGTGGTGAACCCTCAGTATTCACTCTGGTGAAGTCTTCTTTTGCTGAGGTCACCGGTGCGTTCTTTCTTTTTAAGGATGTTCCAAACAGTTGATTTGGCCACACCTAATGTTTTTGCTATCTCTCTGATGGGTTTGTTTTGTTTTTTCAGCCTAATGATGGCTTGCTTCACTGATAGTGACAGCTCTTTGGATCTCATATTGAGAGTTGACAGAAACAGATTCCAAATGCAAAGAGCACACTTGAAATGAACTCTGGACCTTTTATTTGCTCCTTGTAAATGGGATAGTGAGGGAATAACACACACACCTGGCCATGGAACAGCTGAGCAGCCAATTGTCCCATTACTTTTGGTACCTTAAAAAGTGGGAGGCACATATACAAACTGTTGTAATTCCTATACCGTTCACCTAATTTGGATGTAAATACCCTCAAATTAAAGCTGAAAGTCTGCAGTTAAAGCATTTCTTGTTCGTTTCATTTCAAATTTATTGTGGTGTTGTATAGAGCCAAAAACATTAGAATTGTGTCGATGTCCCAATATTTATGGACCTGACTGTATATACATACAACCCCAGCCATTCTTTCCATCGGTGTTCTGTCCCCAGCACCAGCATTTCAACTGTGGGCACCTGGTTGTGACTGCTTGCGGCTTCACAGCCGGGTGCCCACTACGCATACACAAGGCGCGCTTTGTCAATGGTCCTGCAGTCTTCTGGGACCTATGACACGTCCCAGAAGACTGCAGAGAGGGGGGTACCTGTCAAAACCAGGTACCCTCCCCCCCAAAAAAGTGTCATTTTCTAAAGAGGAGGGGGGAAGGAGGCCTTAAATCGGAACTTCCCCTTTTGGGTGGAGCTTAACTTTACATTTTTTTTGTGCTGAATAGCTTGAGAGGATGCTGGGAACTTTTTTTGTATTATTTTTTGTATTGCTCATTTATTTAAATATTTTCTTCTTTTGCAGGTTATAAACAAATCTGCCATTTGTACTTTGTTGGATATGACACAGACACACTGGGGGTCTTCAATTCCATTGAGTGAGTCTAGGCTACTTGTATTGAGCTTTCCAGTTAGGGAGAAATGGGATACTGTACCTCCAAGTCATACCAGCTATCAGTTTTTTGATCGTTATATACACTATATTGCCATAAGTATTGGGACACCCCTCTTAAGCATTGGATTCAGGTGTTCCAATCACCTCCATGGCCACAGGAATATAAAATCAAGCACCTAGGCATGCAGACTAGGGTTGCCATATCATCCCTTTAATCCAGGACACATATGAATTACACAGGTTCTGAGGCTAATTTAATGCAGATAAGGCACCATGTGAGCTTAATTACCACCTTAATCAGCCACAGAACCTGTGTAATTAATATGCGTCCTGGATTAAAGGGATGATGTGGCAACCCTAATGCAGACTGCTTCTACAAACATATGTGAAAAAATTAGTCGCTCTCAGGAGCTCAGTGAATTCAAGTGTGGTACTGTGATAGGTTGCCACCTGTGCAATAAGTCCATTTGTGAAATGTTCTTGCTACTAAGTATTCCACGGTCAACTGTTAGTAATAATGTAACAAAGTTGAAGCAATTGGGAATAACAGCAACTCAGCCAGGAAGTGGTAGGCCACGTAAAATGATAGAGCGGAGTCAGTGCATACTGAAGCTTACAGTGCACAGAAGTCGCCAACGGTCTGCAGAGTCAATAGCTGCAGACCTCCAAACTTTGTGCGGCCTTCAGATTAGCACAACAACAGTGCGTAGAGAGCTTCATGGAATGGGTTTCCATGGTCAAGCAGCTACATCCAAACCTTACATCACCAAATGCAATGCAAAGCGTCGGATGCAGTGGTGTAAAGCATGACGCCACTGGCGTCTAGAGCAGTGGAGACGTGTTCTCTGGAGTGACGAATCATGCTTCTCTGTCTCGCAATCCAATGGACATGTCTGGGTTTGGCAGTTGCCAGGAGAACGGTACTTGCTTGACTGCATTGTGCCATGTGTAAAGTTTGGTGGAGGTTGATTATGGTGTGGGGTTTTGTTTTTCAGGGGTTGGGTTTGGCCCCTTAGTTCCAGTGAAGGGAACTCTTAAGGCGTCAGCATACCAAGACATTTTGGACCATTTCATGCTCCCAACTATGTGGGAACAGTTTGGGGATGGCCCCTTCCTGTTCCAACATGACTGTGCACCAATGCACAAAGCAACGTGCATAAAGACATGGATGAGCAAGTTTGGGATGGAGGAAATTGACTGCCCTGCACAGAGCCCTGACCTCAACCCAATAGAACATCTATGGGATGAATTAGAGTGGAGACTGTGAGCCAGGCTTTCTTGTCCAACTTCAGTGCCTGACCTCACAAATGCGCTTCTGGAAGAATGGTCAAACATCACCATAGGCACACTCCTAAACCTTGTGGACAGCCTTCCCAGAAGAGATGAAGCTGTTATAGCTGCAAAGGATGTGCCAACTCAATATTGAACCCTACGGACTAAGACCGGGATGCCATTAAAGTTCATGTGCGTGTAAAGGCAGACGTCCCAATACTTTTGGAAATATAGTGTATTTATGTTCCAAGTTGGGAGTTCAGATAGTTTGGAGTTAGATACCACACTTGTCAAAGGTGCCTTCATGTGGCAGTGTGGTTTCATGTGTATTTGTAAGGTCTTGGGTCATATGGGCAGAAAAAACACCACTTTAAGAGTCACTATTCCTTTTTTTTTTTTTGGTTTATGCCTCTGACAGCAGTTCTGTTTCAGCCAATGTGTCTAAGCAGACTGTGGCATTTAGATTCATGTCTTAAAGCCACATTCAGTGGCATAAAAAAAGACCCACCACACCTGTGTTCAAAAGCATTTTACTGGCATAATTTACACACATACACAGGTAAGGGTGCATAAATGGCTGTCAATGCATGCATGTGTGCGTAAATGTATTCTAGAGACTAGAATAAATTAATATTCTAGCCAACAGGCTTCGTGAACATGGCGTATTCGCCCCTACAGCATAAACCTGCTGCATATTTTTTTGCCTGAGATGTCCTGGTGCTGTGCCCAGCAGCCCATAGGCATGAATGGGTGAAGCCTGTATACAGTCATGTGCCGCTACTTGTGTGAAACGGAGGGCGCCTAAACACTTACATAATGTCCGGAATGCACATTACCTGTGTTCGGGACGTTATGTCTGTGCGCATGCGCCAATTTGCGCAAGTAGTGGCGCATAGCTGTGTGGAGCTACCTTCATGTCTATGGGTGACTGTATGCAGCATCAGGACATCCCTGGGCACTAAATTACGTAGTGCATTAGCACTGTATGGTCAAATGTGCCCATGTGCATGAAGCCTTCAAATAAATTGTATGCACATACACTTCTAAACATCATATGCCCATAAATGTGCATAATTTTGCACCAAAATTATCACTTTTTACACTGGATTTTTCTCCCTGCTCCTAACAGTAAGATTCAGCGTAGATAGATGGGAGTATTTTAATATGCCTGTATACTTGGCCTTGTTGTATGCATCAAAAACAAACCGGCTTCTTGTGCTGATTACAAGCTGGTTGGAGTGTTAGGGGATTTTTGTAGTGTGTTGTGGCTTGCCCTGCCATTGTGCACCTTTCCTTTTGCTAGTTTATAAAGTGATCTGAGCAGTTGCAATTTTTTGCTTTCTATTTATATTATCTTCGATTCTGATTATCTTTTTATATATGGGTTGACTGGTACTGGTAATTCTGTAATTCTTCATATGCTCAGTTTGAACTACCCAGGTTTGGCAGATTTGTTTTAAATGTGACACTTACTGTATGTGGCACTTATTTTACTGATTCACTGAGGGAGGGCAATTGTATGGCAACTGCATCCTCATTCGGCAAATATTTTTCCATTGTGTGGACTTCTGTAAAACAGTGGTTATAGTCTTATTCTTATACAAACTAAGTCTCAGGCTTGTTAGCCACCATTAATGTTGGGTATGAAAAACAGGGCTCTGCGAAGTAGGGATTAGGGACACCAAGACAGTAAAGCCAGAATATTATGGTGATGTGGATTTACAGGAGCACCAGTTTGGTAATACAGTAATTGTTCCATATTGCTTGGCCCTACCTATACTGTAGACCAGAGGCTGTGGATGTAAAAATGGCCCCATGGCCATAAAGGAATGTTTGTGTAGCGCTGCTCCCTTGAGGGTGGCTGAAAGAATCAATTCCTCCTTGGATCTCCTCAGTCAGAGGGTCCTCTACCACCCCCTGACACTCTGGGTTCACTCATATTACAAGTTTTTATATCTAATAACTCTATTTTAGTAATGGAGACCACAACACAGATAGAGCTAGAAAGGTTTACGTTTAACTCTTATTTCTGAGAAAGAATAACAACTGTGAATAGTAAATAGTACAATTCCTTACATAAGTAGTCAAATTGAAGATCCTGGTGAACAAAAGGAGTCAATGATTTTGTACACTTTCACTTCTCCAACAATATCAATGATTGAGAACAATCTGATTCTCAATAAACTGAGATTAACCAATACCTAATGGGTCTTTGCAGAAGAGGTAATTTGACAATGTCTACTGGAATTTAATGAAAGAAATATTATAGTATCGCCCTATCTCAAACTAATGACCCAAAGGATAAATTGGTACCACTCAATGGATTCTATATGAACGTATTAAAGTGGTTGTCAAGTCATGACAACCACTTTAACCTACAGGTAAGCCTATAATAAGGCTTACCTGTAGGTACCCTGCATATCTCCCAAACCTGCACGGTTTAGGAGATATACAGTGTAAATGCATGTGTCAACGTCATCGGCACATGCACAGTGAAAAGACGGCCGTAAATGATGGCTTCCGTGTGCATGCACGGGAATGACGTCAGCGCGGCTCCTGCCAATCACAGCGCTGGAGTCCGCGCTGTGATTGCTCGGCGCCGGGATCCCGGAAGAGGACGGATTCAGCATGTCGCCGGTCACAGTGGTGCTCCTCGGGGACCGCTGCTACAGTGTTGATCTAAGGTAAGCATTTCATAATGAGCCAGTATGCGATGCATACTAGCTCATTATGCCTCTCTCTTGCAGGTGTTTTTTTTTTTTTAACTTGACAACCACTTTAACGGTATTCTACAATGCACAATTACACTATGTGGTTAAGAAATAGATCTACAGTTAAAGCGGTAGTAAACCCAACTGAAAAAAAAAAAGAAGCAATCCTGCAAGACAATAGCATAATATGTTAATATGCATCACATACTAACATATTATGAAATACTTACCTTAGAACGAGGCCCCCAATGCCCGAGTCGGTCAGCGCTGAGGACGCTGACATGATGGTCCTCTTCATTCTTCTGGGTACGCGGCTCCGGTGCTGTGAGTGGCTGGAGCCACGTGACGTCAGCCGCGTGGGAGCTCTTCGTTCCGGCAGCCAGCTCTGATTCGCCGGCCGCCTTGGCCGGATCATCTGAGCGCGTGCCCCGCTAATGTCAGCAGCTGCATGCAGGGCAAATATCTCCTAAACCATGTAGGTTTAGGAGATATTCTTTTTACCTACAGGTAAGCCTTATTATAGGCTTACCTGTAGGTAAAAATAGTACTTGGGGGTTTACTACCGCTTTAAATAACTTTGGCCTATATACTTTTCCTCCTGTTCTAGGATAAAGAGTTCTTAGGAGGTAAACCAACACCAAGCAATAGCCCTGAGTATATGAGTGAGGAAAAGATGGGTAGATGTAGTTGCAGTTCTTCTGTCATGTAATGCCCAAGCAATTTTCGGCTGGCAATAAGAATGAGGTACCTATGAATACTGTGTCCTTCTAATCAGTAAGATGAGGCACAAATAGGTGAAATTCTACTGACTTCTTGAATAAGATTAGTCACAACTGCTAAACTGTATTCCAGGAGGCAATAAAGATATGCTGCAAGACAGTATATATAATTCTATGTGTGGGCGCTGAGCCCTCTCACCAGTTCCAAGAGACTGTTTAGAGATAAACGATACGGCGCTCAGTTGATGATGCTGGGAATGCTGGAACCCTTAGTTCCTGTGGACTGCTTGCTCCTGGGAGGTGTAAAGCATCCGCTGCACTCCTTGCAGCTCTCTTGATCGACAGATGTGACTGTTGAAGTAGCTGGCACGGCGTCTATCCAGATAGAGATAAGCTTCGGATGGTTCTGTTGTTCTCTCACTGTATTGCTGGAGAGCGGGTACTAGCTGTATCACCTGCTGATGATTTCAGTCGGCTGGAAAGTTTTGCTTAGGCCACAGGCCTAAATCTGATGGCAGCAGCATGCGTGGTTCCTCTCTGATCGATCACGCTATCCCAAGAGGCCCTTATTAGCTCCTCCTTCCCCTTAAATAATCCTCCTACAATGCATTGCACCTCCCAGAAGTCTTCAGTGCAGCACAACCTGATGGTAAATGGAGTCCTTCTCCGTAAAAGTCTGTTGGCTATTTCCTCGTTCCGCAGTACAACTCCCACAATACATCACCCTGGCTGCAATCACAGTCTTTTCCAAAAGCAAGCACTAGAGGGAGTTCCCATGTTAAGCAATGTACACCATTGTCTGAATGCCAGGGGAATATTTCAGAACTCCTGGCTACATTTGCATGGCTCTGCTCAGTAGCCTAACATGAGGAATAAAACCTGTATCTTTGCACTGTGTAGCAGAAGCAAGCTTTGGATGTAGCCAGACACTGGTTAGTCTCCCTGCGTCATTGTGGGACATTCTTTAACCACTTCAGCCCCGGAAGGATTTCCAGCTTTAGGACCGGAGCCCTTTTCGCGATTCGGCGCTGCGTCGCTTTAACTGACAATTGTGCGGTCGTGCGACGTTGTACCCAAACGAAATTTGCGTCCTTTTTTTCCCACAAACAGAGCTTTCTTTTGGTGGTATTTGATCACCGCTGCGTCATTTCTGATCGCCGCTATAAACAAAAGAAGAGCGACAATTTTGCAAAAAAACCCACATTTCTTACTTTTTCCTAAAATACAAATCCAAAAAAAAAATATAAAAAAACATTTTTTTTCACCGTTTTTGGCCGATTTATATTCTTCCTCGTATTTGCGATAAAAAAAAATCGCAATCGGCGTTTATTGATTGGTTTGCGCAAAAGTGGTCGCGTTTACGGATGATGAGAATAAATTTTTGGGGTTTTTAATTTTTTTTTATTTTTTACTAATCGTGGCGGCGATCTGCGATTTTTTGCGGTACTGCGATATTTCAGCGGACATGTCGGACTATTTTGACACTTTTTTGGGACCATTGGCATTTATACAGCGATCAGTGCTATAAAAATGCACTGATTACTGTGTAAATGCCATTGGCAGTGAAGGGGTTAACCTGCAGGGGGCGCTCTAAGGGTTAACTGTGTTCCCTGGGCGTGTTCTTATTGTATGGGGGACTGCCTATCTGGGGAAGGGAAGTGGTCACAGCCTTCACGTAAAGGAAGGCTGTGATCACAGCCCTTCCCCCTCACACAGAGCGGAGGTCCGTGTTTACATACACGGACCTCCGCTCCTTCACTCCGGGGGGGCCATCGCGGGTAGCCGGCGGCAATCGAAGCCGCCGCACCCGCTCCCTGGCCCCCCCTGGACACAGTGAGCGCGCGGGCGCGCCTCCGGCGGCGCGTGCGCGCTCACTAAACTCGTTCCGACGACGGCGATTTGCGGGAACGAGCCACTTTGCCGCCGTCAGATGCCGATCGGCGGTCGGCAAGTGGTTAACAAGGGCTGCCTTGAGTTTGTTTCCCCCTAGTGTTTAGCATGGGTATTGTGACATTTTTTGAAGGCAGAGAGAGAGAGAGCCCACTACCGAAAGCAGGGCATCATGGGACATGTGGTCCAGAGAGCCAGTACTTCCATGGAGCCAGTGCTGCTGCAGACTATAAATTCCAGCCGGCTGGAGAGAGAAGAATGCTGGATGAGGACCTAAATAGCCTGGTCCGGGGAGGACTTCTTCCTCTTGCGACCACGGCCTTCAGCTGAGAGCAGGGACCCCGCTGCTCTGGAGGATGGCAGCAGGCGGGATGGCCTGGACTGCAGGCATATTGACCGTTGTCAGCTTCCTGTTGGCCGAGTGACTGTCGGGGCCACTCTCATCATCACTGTTACAGTGAATTCCTGCGACACCAGGTGCACGGCCAGGTACCCTTCACTGGTTTCAGATTTTTCAAGAGCCTGTTCAAGGACATCCTATTCCCTTGAGCCTTGGTATTATCAGGATTGGTGAGCGGGCAGAAGCCCACCCTGAGTAAATCTTACAAAAGATACTGCATGCAGACACCTTTACCCACCTTTTTACGCAAAAGCTTCTAGCAGGAAACACTTTATTTATGCTATCCAATATTGCTGGTCGCCACTGCACAGCAACTTCTCTTGTTTAGCTAGCTGAAGATTCTGAACATCTATGCTACAAGGACTTCTCTCCTCCCCCCACATAAAGGACTCTGTTCATAACATCTGTGCACATTAAGGAGAACTCTGACTCAGAATTAGCTTATTGCATTCTTTACAATTTGTTGTCTTTTAATTTGTGCTGTTTACTTTTTGTGCCTGTGGCATCAGGATTATAAGGGAGCAGTCTGATACAGAATACGTAGTGCATTAGCACTGTATGGTCAAATGTGCCCATGTGCATGAAGCCTTCAAATAAATTGTATGCACACTTCTAAACATCATATGCTCATAAATGCGCATAGTTTTGCACCAAAATTATCACTTTTTACACTGGATTTTTCTCCCTGCTCCTAACAGTAAGATTCAGCGTAGATAGATGGGAGTATTTTAATATGCCTGTATACTTGGCCTTGTTGTATGCATCAAAAACAAACCGGCTTCTTGTGCTGATTACAAGCTGGTTGGAGTGTTAGGGGATTTTTGTAGTGTGTTGTGGCTTGCCCTGCCATTGTGCACCTTTCCTTTTGCTAGTTTATAAAGTGATCTGAGCAGTTGCAATTTTTTGCTTTCTATTTATATTATCTTCGACTCTGATTATCTTTTTATATATGGGTTGACTGGTACTGGTACTTCTGCAATTCTTCATATGCTCAGTTTGAACTACCCAGGTTTGGCAGATTTGTTTTAAATGTGACACTTACTGTATGTGGCACTTATTTTACTGATTCACTGAGGGAGGGCAATTGTATGGCAACTGCATCCTCATTCGGCAAATATTTTTACATTGTGTGGACTTCTGTAAAACAGTGGTTATAGTCTTATTCTTATACAAACTAAGTCTCAGGCTTGTTAGCCACCATTAATGTTGGGTATGAAAAACAGGGCTCTGCGAAGTAGGGATTAGGGACACCAAGACAGTAAAGCCAGAATATTATGGTGATGTGGATTTACAGGAGCACCAGTTTGGTAATACAGTAATTGTTCCATATTGCTTGGCTCTATCTGTACTGTAGACCAGAGGCTGTGGATGTAAAAATGGCCCCATGGCCATAAAAGAATGTTTGTGTAGCGCTGCCCCCTTGAGGGTGGCTGAAAGAATCAATTCCTCCTTGGATCTCCTCAGTCAGAGGGTCCTCTACCACCCCCTGGCACTCTGGGTTCACTCATATTACAAGTTTTTATATCTAATAACTCTGTTTTAGTAATGGAGACCACAACACCGATAGAGCTAGAAAGGTTTACGTTTAACTCTTATTTCTGAGAAAGAATAACAACTGTGAATAGTAATTCCTTACATAAGCAGTCAAATTGAAGATCCTGGTAAACAAAAGGAGTCAATGACAAAAGGGGACTTTCTGAGTATTGTGCTACCGTCTGTGAAGTCAGAACAAGAAGAAACTTTGTGGGATACCCCACATAGTTTGGACGTTTTCAGTCGGCACACCACGAGATAACACAGACTTGTTTAAAAAAGTACAGAATTTTATTTACACATTAAAAACAGTAGATATACATGACATATCTGTCAAAAAATGAAATAAAATAACAAGGCCAAGGTCTTTGTCGTGTCCCATATGCAAACCCTGGCATGCAGGGTCACATCAGTTAACACGCAAGAGATCTGAACCCTTTACAAACATTTCACATAAACTGATATTACAGCCAAAATATGTTCCTATACTCAAATTTGTAGGAGTCAACGCGTTTCGCTATGAGCTTCCTCAGGACTCCAACAACATGACTTTTGGTTGCCGGAACAAATATGACTCACGTATGGCTCAGGACATCAATGATTTTGTACACTTTCACTTCTCCAACAATATCAATGATTGAGAACAATGCAATTCCTCCAAACTGAGTTTAACCAATACCTAATGGGTCTTTGCAGAAGAGGTAATTTGACAATGTCTACTGGAATTTAATGAATGAAATATTATAGTATCGCCCTATCTCAAACTGATGACCCAAAGGATAAATTGGTACCACTCAATGGATTCTATATGAACGTATTAAAGTGGTTGTCAAGTCATGACAACCACTTTAACCTACAGGTAAGCCTATAATAAGGCTTACCTGTAGGTACCCTGCATATCTCCCAAACCTGCACGGTTTAGGAGATATACAGTGTAAATGCATGTGCCGACGTCATCGGCACATGCACAGTGAAAAGATGGCTCCCGTGCGCATGCACGGGAATGACGTCAGCACGGCTCCTGCCAATCACAGCGCTGGAGTCCACGCTGTGATTGGTCGGCGCCGGGATCCCGGAAGAGGATGGATTCAGCATGTCGCCGGTCACAGTGGTGCTCCTCTGGGAATTTGGCTGAATTCGCACTTGAAATGAACCAAAAGACGCACAGGACTCCTTGCAAATTTGCACCGGAGACGCAGAGGAGATATGTGAACTGGCTTCATAGAGAGCCGGTTCCAATTCACAATAGCGTGAACCCAGCCTAAAGAAGGCTCTACCGTACTTTAGACTGGTTAGTGAGGGCTTTTTGGTTTCTTTTAGCCCTTTCAACCTGATTATAACATCCCATTTTGAAAGGTCTGACTGACCGCTCTGATGTTTGGTTGATGAGCAGCTGTGCAGCATATTGAGGGATTCACATGCAAAATGTTTGAAAATTTGGGAACCGTGGATAATTTATTCTTTCCTGTCCCTGCCCCCGACTAGCTATGGTCGATTTTAACCATTGTCTGCATAGGTCCCGAGTCTGTGGTACTCGCCCTCTTCTGGGACCGCTCTCCTCTTCTCTCTTCTTTCTCTCTCTTTTCTTCCCTCTCCTTGTTTCCTCCTTTTCTCCCTTCATTCCTGATATGAAGGCAATCAATACAGATTGCTGTCCTCCAGGGAATAGAGTATTAGAGCCTAGCTCATAACTTGGTTCTCTATGGTCCCGGTAACAGTTTTTTGTTGTTGCTCATTACACATTCATACGCTGTTTTTTTTACATGCAATGTCGCCCCTGCGTGGGCAAACCATGGCTTGCTATGATTCTTAAAACTTCAATAAAAATATTGGAAACGGAAAGTTCTGACTGCTTCTTTACCCATGACTCTGGCTTATCCTCTGGTTTCTGTTTTTACAATGTTTTCTTTTTTTTATCCATTGACTCTTGCTTAATGCTTTTGCCTCCAATGTGATGCTTCTGGCTTCTATATTAATGACTCTGCCTGAATGCCACCTGTCCTAATCTCTGCCTGTTTTCAGACTACATTCTTGCCTATTGATTTGACATTTTTCTTTATTTACCTTTAAGCTAGTCAGCTGTCCCAAGGATATCTGCCATCTAGGAGTCATATAAGGAAATTCAAACCTTCCTACAGTGAGTCCCTAGGGTAGACCTGGCCCCTGGGGGTGTACTCCACCCATATCTACCTGTGATGGTCTACTCTAAAGCCTCCTACACACAGGACGATGACCGTATACAACAGGTCGTATTAACGACCGTTGTATGCGATATCGATCGTTCGTATGCACGATTAGAACAGCCGAACATACGACGGTCGTACAAGGGAGTTGTACGAGCAAACTAGAAAACGTAGTCGTACCAACAAGCTCTCATATGACCGTTGTATCGTGTGTACAGAGCAGTTGGTACAACAAGTTGTATTGTGCAAAACACGCATGCTCCGAAGTCAGGAACGGCCGGATGCTAATTACATGCACCTGAACGTTCTTTCTGTGCTCGTACGATCGTATAGTGCAGTCAGTATGCATTATACGTGTATGAGTATGCATAGTACATACGATCATCGTCCCGTGTATACGAGGCTTAAGTCTAATCCACAACAGGATAATTCAGTTGAATGTAAAGTCAGAAGGTTTTTTATCCTAATTAGAGTTGAGCGAACACCTGGAAGTTCGGGTTCTGCTGGTCCGTCCGAACTTCGGGACAAAGTCCGGGTCCGGACGGAACCCGAACGATCGCACGGACAACGAACCCCATTGAAATCAATGGGGACCCGAACTTTTAGGCACAAAAATGGCTGTAGGAAAGTCCTGGAAAGCCCCAGAGGGCTGCAAAAGGAAGTAAAATGGGGGTAAGGGTAGGGCAAGTGCCCTACAAAAAAATGGGGACAGGGAAATAACTGTAAATATTTTTAAAAAAATAAAAACATAAAAAAAGCAAAAATGGAGGTGAATGTGGATCATCTTCAAACTGTGTCTGAAAAGTATTAATTAACGGTAGAAGCCATATAACTGTTCTAAAATCATCTTCAAACTAGGGCAAGTGCCCTACAAATAAATGGGGATAGGGAAAATAAATTAAAATCAAGTAAAATAA
>BLSH010236109.1:642358-652757 GCA_018402905.1 Glandirana rugosa | reverse complement strand
CTTGACTCGGTGTCGAGGGACACAGGTAAGTCTGTGCCTCAACGCCGGACCGGGACGGGGGAATACAGGAGTAACCGACTGACTGAAACTAACTGTCGTCGTCCCAGGTTACCACGTCGCGACGACAGAGTTAGTTACTCTTCCCCTCAGGACACGTCGACTCTGTTAAGATGTTGTAACGACCTAGATCTACCCCGAGCCCATTCATAATTACTCACGACCCCGTCGACGACGTGTGTCTTCCAAAAAAATAGGATTACGTATCTTACGTAATCCTAATCACAACTCGCTTGGGCCTGAACCGAACCCGAACGATTTTTTAAATGTCCGGGTCCGGGTCCGTGCCACGGACACCCTAAAGTTCGGTACGGACCCGAACGTTACAGTCCGGGTTCGCTCAACACTAATCCTAATGCATTCTATGCATTAGGATAAAAAAACCTTCTGTGTGCAGCAGCTGCCCCAGCACTCATTAATACTTACCCGAGCCCCATCTAGATCCAGCAATGTTGTAGAATTGTCTCAGCTGCACAGGACTCCCCTTCTCATTGATTGAGACAGCAGCGCTGCACCATTGGACCCTGCTGCTGTCAATCAAAGTCAGTCAGCCAATGAGGACATAAGGGGGCAGGGCCAGGCCGCAACTCCGTGTCTGAATGGACACAGGGAGCTGTGGCTCAGTTCAGGTGACCCCATAGCAAGCTGCTTGCTGTGGGGGCACTCAACAGAACGGAGGGGCCAGGAGCACCAAAGAGGGACCCGAGAAGAGGAGGATTCGGATTGCTCTGTGCAAATTCACTGCACAGAGCAGGTAAGTATAACCTAGAAAAAATGAGCCTTTACAATCACTTTAAATTTAATAGTCTGACCCTTTACAACACAGCAAGAACTTTCCTATGACTTTAGGGAAAAGTTTAACCATTCAGAGAACTTTTTACTTTGCATATGAGAACATTAAAACAAGTGACTGCTAACAGCTTCCCATTGTTCTCTATTCAGCTGGTGGTTCTTTCTATAGCCATTGATTAGCCGTGTGGCCTATCCGTAGGAGTTTGCCTTCAAAGCGCAGCCAGCAGCATAGAGAAGCACAGTCATCACTTTTGTCTCTGTCCTATTAAATCTGAAATAGTTTCATCAGCTGTTATCTCCAGCTTAGCTATGAATCAGGAGACAAAGGAGAGCAGAGGATAGATTCTCATACAGTGGCAATTAGCGTATGTTAGCTGTACCCGACGAAGCGGCCCGCAGCCTGGAAGAAAGTGGGACAGCGGGAATTAGCCTGTAAAATTTCATCAGACATTTAACGAATTCACAAACCGTGGGCTACATCTGCCTGACCTCAGATTAAATGCAGAAAACTTTATACAATGATCAGAAGTTGAGCTAAATCTCAGAGAAAAGGAACGTTTGACACTCCTACATGGATGGATTCAGGGACGGAACTAAAAGCAGCAGGGGGCCTCTTAGTATCTCATAGAAAAACTCTTCAAAGTCTTGTTCAGCTTTTTAACCACTACAGCCTGAGTACCTCTCGTGGATCAAAGCAAATGTTACATTTCCTCTATGGGCCTATTGATTTGTTATCACCTTGGGTACAATAGCAACAGTTAAACTCAACAAGACTTCCTTTTGGAAATATTGCTTTGCAAAAATTGTTCTATACCAGCTTCACACCTTTGTATTGTAAAACATGCAATATACCGATACGGTGTAGCCATGTGCCCCCTCAGGGGTGGCTGGTAGTTGTGGTTCACCTTCTGGCTGCCCTCAATCCCACCATATCTCACACACCGGGAGTCACTGAACAGGCCGGCTCTTGTTTTTGTTTGTTTTATTTAGGGGATTAACTTGGATGGGGAAAATGGGTGACTGTGGGATGCCCCAAAGAATTATTTTACACAGGACCAGCTATATACATGTCTGTATATTCATCACTACGTTCTCCAGCACTTCACTTGCAGACTGTTACTCCTCTCACTCCTCTACTGCACTTCTCTTGCAGACTGTTACTCCTCTCTCTTCTCTCCAGCACTTCACTTTCAGACTGTTACTCCTCTCTCTTCTCTCCAGCACTTCACTTGCAGACTGTTACTCCTGACCTGAAGGGAAATTTATCAGGCTCACTTAACTCCTTTCTCTTCACTGCAGCTAGCACATGGTGAGGCCTGCACTCTATCAGCAGGGCCTCCGGACCACCCATTACAGGCCAGGGTCAAGGACCCCTCAAGTGTAGCTTAGTACGTTGATGCCTGCTGGGCCTTTGATGGACTACAACTTCCAGCCCAACCCTCTTCCAGTCCACACCGGCCTGCTTTTCCTCTCAGTGACACTCCTTCCCCTGACTGGCTCCTGAGACCTCCACAGACTGTCCATTATTCCTCTCCCAGCCTGTTCCAGCCTTTCTCCTCCAGCTCCCAGGGTCTGTCACTCACCGACTACAGTGGATACTTTAAAGTGCCCTCAGTAGCAACTTTGCTGTTCTACTCCCTTGTGCTGCTCTAGGAATCAACTCCACTCCAGGCTGCATCCGAGTCTCCAGGCCTCAAGGTCACCCCCCTCTTGCCCCAGGCTGCGGGCTCCATCCCGGATGAGGCCTCCATAGCACCTTCGCTACATCTTCATCACTTCCACTCAAACTCTCCACCCACCTGCTGGCAGATCACTGTATTTAAGGAGGCCTGCCCCCTGCCAGATTGTGATTGATCAGGGCTCCTTAGCATACACAGCAAGTGACACCTCCTCATCCATCCCTCCTTCCAGCACTTTCTGGAACCATGGGGAGCAGTATCCAAGGGGTGTCCCTCCCTGCAATCTCCAGCCTACTCCGAGCCACTCCCCTGCCCATATCAAAACATTCAGGCCTGCAATTTACATCAGGCCTGACTAAATTTTGCCTCTCCTAGCAAAAAGACCTCTACAAAAATGCCTGCACTTTGGGGGTGCTACACTAGCATGGTAACACATGGTCAGCGGTGCATTGTGGCGCCATTCATTTTAATTATTACCCCAATGCACTTAGCAAATGCAACCCAACAGAAAGTACATGTAAAAAGTACAAGTCTAGTTTTAATTTGTTGTAGTGCATTGGCAGATTATTTAAAAAGATCTAAAGCAATTAGAATTTCCCTGGATCAACAAGTTAAAGGGAGAGATTGTGTAAATTTAGTGTTAGGGTCACAAACTTGGTTTGTTTTGTGGTTACTGGGTGGGTTAGAGTTAGGTTTAAATGTAAAATATTGTAAAGGTGGCCATAGATTTTTTTCTATGAAATTCAACTGGTTCAGCAGGGACTAGATAAATTTCAATCCATGAGTGGCCCCTGCAATAGAAGTTGCCCATCGACTTCTATTCAAACATCCTGCCAGATAAAAGCCACTTGATCAGCAGTTGTAGCCAACGGCTTTTCTCTTTTTTCTTGGTTTCTCTCTCTCATCTGTGGCTTTGTGTAACTAAAAGGCAGGCTTCATCCACCTTCTGGCTTGTATACAATTTTTGTGCAGTTTTTAGGCATTTTCTCAAGACACCCCTGAAGAAACTTGGAGGCACCCCAGGATGCCTGGGCACCCTGCAGGCCTGTACTGGCCATCGGGACTACCAGGAGTTTCATGGTGGGCCGATGGCTCAGTGGGCCGGCCTCATCCTCACAGGGGTCCCCGCGATCTACCCGTCAATCACCGCCAGTCAGCTGATGCCTGACGGGTAGATCGGGGATTCAACTGCAGAGAAGCGCAGGGAGCGGCTGTATATGAAGTTCTCATTCATGTGTCACGCTGCTCCCTGGCGGCGCCGCCCCCTCCTCTCTCCTCGTCCATTCCAATTGGCTTGTGACATCACCTGGGATAGACGAGGAGAGAAGAGGGGGCGGGGCCGCCAGGGAGCAGCGTGACACATGAATGAGAACTTCATACACAGCCGCTTCTTGCGCTTTTCTGCAAGAAAAAGAAAAGACGGGTAACACTTAACTAATGTACCCCCATGTGCCCTGATGTACCCCCATGTACCCTGATGTGCCCCCATGTGCCCTGATGTACCCCCATGTGCCCTGATGTGCCCCATGTGCCCTGATGTACCCCCATGTACCCTGATGTGCCCCCATGTCCCCGATGTGCCCTGATGTACCCTGTGCCCTGATGTACCCCCATGTGCCCTGATGTGTCCCATGTGCCCTGATGTGCCCCCATGTACCCCCATGTGCCCTGATGTGCTTCATGTGCCCTGATGTGCTCCATTTGCCATGATGTGCCCTAATGTGCCTGATGTGCCCTAATGTGCCATGATGTGCCCTAATGTGCCATAATGTGGCCTGATGTGCCATAATGTGCCCGATGTGCCATGATGTGCCCTAATGTGCCTGATGTGCCCTAATGTGCCTGATGTGCTCCATGTGCCCTGATGGGCCCTAATGTGCTCCATGTGCCCTGATGTACTGCACCCTGATGTACTGTGCCCTAATGTGCTGTGCCCTGTAATCTGATGTGCTGTACCCTGATGTGATGTGTGCTGTGCCCTGATGTGCGCTGTACCCCGATGTGCGCTGTGCTCTGTACCCTGATGTGTCCTGTGCCCTTTGCCCTGATGTGCACTGTACCCTGATGTGCCCTGGGCGAGTCTGGATGAAGTTCAAGGCCAAATTTTTGTCCCAGTCCAGCCCTGGCACCCTGGTTGAAAAAAGCTGCTCTGGAGGAACTCCAGGGTTCCACAGAACCCTAGTTGAGAAAGGCTGGTATAAGGGGTTAAAGGGAATAGACAGTGTTACATTTACAGGGAGACTTACTGTTAAGTGTGTTAGTGTGAGGGTTACTAGGTGGTTTAGTGTTATGGTTACATGGTGGGTTAGGGTTAGGATTACAGGAAGGGTTAGTGTTCAAATTCCAGGTAGGGTTAGTTTTTAAGGGTACAGGGAGGGTCATTAGTGTTGAGGTTACTAGGATAGTCAATGTGTGATGGTTAGTGTTAGAGTTACAAGAATGGTTGATTTGATGGAGGGCTCCGCACACATGATCAGAAGATCATACAAAAAGTACAGCTTTCGAAGCGATTGTACGATAATCTGATCGCTAGTACACAGCTGTTGTCTGAAATTTTACAAATTGGCAAACATGAAATTTTTTCTCGAACTATACCAGATCGTACGATTTTCATTTAATCAGTACAGGCTTTAGCCCGCGTTCACACAGGGGTGATCTGACTTGGCGTGACTTTGCTGGATGATTTTTAACGCGACTTTAGCGCAACTTCAGCGCGACTTTGGGCGAATTACAATCCGACTCCTTGCCAGGCGACTTTGCCTGTGGCCAATCAGAGAAGGGAGGGAGGGTGTTGCCTTCAAAAATTCCTGTAAAGTTGCTTCAATATAGATGGCGATCTGACTTGGAGGCGACTTCCATTGAATTCTATGGGTACAAGCCGGATAGAAGTCACCTTGAAGTCGTAAAGGAACCTTTTTTGAAGTCGGAGCGACTTCATTAGCGTACATTAAGACGGCTCCCATTCATTTCAATGGGATTTAAGATGTCAAGCGACTTGGGGCGACTTGAGGCGACACAAGTTGGAGTGCAAGTCGCCCCTGTGTGAACGGGCTTTAGGGTAGGGCATTGCTCTTTTTGCACCAAAAACTCCTGGTGCAGCTTTGAAATGTTAATAAAAACACTTGTCAGAAGGTCACCTGAATGCGACATTCTTCTGATCACCCTACATGTGCAATGTTAGGTCCAATGTAAAGATTTCCTATTTACCCGCTAAAAATAGAAACCCTCTTTAGCATTTTGTTGTATAGCATTGCTTTTGAAAATCAAGCTGAACCGTCATCTGTGCAATTTGTATGTATAAAGCTTTTGCATATAGACCTCAGGGAATACAAATAAACATTCGGTCCTGCTGTAATATTTATTTTTTCAAGATGTAATGCCTAAAAAGTGCTTCCACATTGCAGAAATAGAGAATGATTAAAATAATGGCACACAAAATGGCCATTTTGGGCCATTCTATCCACCGCTGAGCCGTCGACAAATGATGTGGGTGACGGATCAATTTGTTGCCTCTCATAAAGCGCGGAATGCTGTGAACTCTTCACATGAACAGCTGTACATGGATGTGGAAACAGGAAATTCTCTTGTTCTATGTGACTTCATGCCGAGCCGTGGCTCACGTAGTACTGGGCTTTTTTTTGTGAGCTATTTCTGGAGGTTTGTATTAAAATGATTTTTCAAACTGTGCTTGTGGAAGGAAAAAAAATAAATCATGCAGAGATATATTGTTGGACGTCAAGAGAGTACCTTCTGTGTGACTGCAGGATGTCCTAGTCTTTTTTATATTTTTTAGATAATCACGTAAAAGAGCACTGTTTGGTGTAAATAAACTTTAATCTTGTTAATGTTTCTTAAAAAAAATATTTCCATGTATGGTTTGTAATTCTATACATACATGGTGTCAATCATATTTTCTTATTAAATACGGAGGCGTTCCTTCCCACTTTGCAGTGCAACACAGTGACTGAGCTTTACTGCTCCTTCTTATAATGGAAGCCTATGGGGTTGATTTACTAAAGCTTGAAAGTGCAAAATTTGGTGCAGCTCCACACAGAAACCAATCAGCTTCCAGGTTTTATTGTCAAAGCTTGATTGAACAAGCTGAGGCTAGAAGCTGATTGGCTAGCATGCACAGCTGCACCAGTTTTTGCACTCTCCAGCTTTAGTAAATCAACCCCTATGAGCCTATCAACTTATTGAAATCAGGGCACGCCTTGTGTTGCTGGTATTTTATTTCAACAAGGATTGTTTGCAGCTAAGGTTATAAAACTCATATAGAAATGACAATGAATGCTACCTCCTCCAAAGTTTAGGGCCCAGTAGAACCTCTCCTATGATGCGTTTACTAAAGCAGCCTTTCCTAACCAGGGTTTTGTGGAACCCTACTATTGCTCCAGAGGTTGCTGGGGGTTCCTTTAGCAATGAGCAATTCCTGCCTCTCAGATATGTAACCACTGACCAATGATCTTTTCAGCTATCTCTATCTGGGGCCTTCTTTCCACTGATCACCAGTGTAAGAAGCAGTATACCCAATAACCACCACACTAATGTACCATAAACTGTGGATATAGTAATTATAGTCAGGCATTCCCTAAGACCCAGAAGTTATTTCAAGGGTTCCTCCACATTAAAAATATGGAGAATATAAAATATATGCACTAAAATACATTTAAACACAATCATTAAAATCCCTTATAATTTATTTTTCTTTACTTCTTTTTATGGAAGATTTCAAAAGAAAAATTACAAAACAGAGCCTCTGGAGATTCTTATTAATGTAATTTCAAAAGTCAGTTTTAATATTTTTAATTTGCAGCTTACCTGGTGATCCTGCCATGAAGCTTCTTTAGGAACCTCCTGTTATGGGGTGACAATGCTATGTCCCTTTCTTCCAAAACACTCCTGCATTGTCAGTCTGTCACATGGGTTTCTGATGCAGACTTCAAGTAGTTATTTCATGGCCATGGCATGGTTCACTGTTGTCAGGAACCCCATAATTGAAAACGTCATGGCTGGATTTCATATAAAATTTAAAAGGTTGCTGACAGGTGCAGGGGATCCATGACAATGCTATGCAACATATGATACAAAAGGGGAAATAAGCACTGTGCAAAAAAAGGGCAACTGTTTATGATACAAAGTGCTTTGACAAAGAAAATGTTATTCAGTTAGGGTTTATACAGTGGGGAAAATAACTACTTGATCCCCTGCAGATTTTGTAACATTGCCCACTTACAAAGAAATGAAGGGTCTATCATTTTTTTTTTATCATAGGTGTATTTTAAATGATAGAGACAGAATATCAACCAAAAATCCAGAAACATGCAGAACACATGATACAAATGTTATAAATTGAGTGGCAGTTCAGTGAGTAAAATAAGTATTTGATCCCCAAGCAAAACATGACTTAGTACTTGGTGGAGAAACCCTTGTTGGCAAGCACACATCTCAGGAGGGATTGTGGTCCACTCTTCTTTACAGATCTTCTCTAAAGCCTTAAGGTTTCTTGGCTGTTGCTTGGCAACTTGAAGTTTCAGCTCCCTCCATAAATTTTCTATAGGATTAAGGTCTGAAGACTGGCTAGGCCACTCAATGACCTTAATGTGTTTCTTCTTGAGCCACTCCTTTGTTGCCTTGGCAGTATGTTTTGGGTCTGAAAGACCCATCCTCAACCCATCTTTAGTGTTCTGGCTGAGGGAAGAAGGTTCTTATCCAAGATCTTACAATACATGGCCTTGTCCATTGGCCTCTCAATGTGGCAAAGTCTGTCTGTAACTTTAGCAGAGAAACAGCCCCAAAGCATCGTGTTTCCACCTCCATGCTTGACTGTAGGGATGGTGTTCTTAGGGTCATAGTCAGCATTTTTCTTCCTCCAAACATTTTTTAACAAGCAGTAAATATGCTTTAAAATGAGTCCTAATTGACTAAGTTTCCATTATAAGCAGATGTTTAAGTCAGGTCTTAGCTCTCTGCTAATTAAAGCGATTGTAAAGTGTCTTTTTTTTTACATAAAAAACATGTTATACTTACCTCCTCTGTGCAGTTGGTTTTGCATAGAGCAGCCCAGATAGTCCTCTTCCTGGGTCACTCTTCACTGCTCCTGGCCCCTCCCTCCTGTATAGTGCCCCCTCAGCTAGCAGCTTTCTATGGGGGCACCCAAGCCGAGTCACAGCTCCGTATGTCCATTCAGACATGGAGTCCCGGCACCGCCCACTCTCTCCCCTGATTGGCTTACTGACTTTGATTGACAGCCGCAGGAGCCAACGGCGCCGCTGCTTTGTCTCAGCTAATCAGGAGGAGAGATCCAGATGGCTAAGACACTTGTGGACATCGCTGGAGAGAGATGGGGCTCAGGTAAGTATTAGGGGGACTGCTACTCACAGAAGGTTTTTTCATCTTAATGCATAGAATGCATTAAAATAAAATAAAAAAAACCTTCTGCCATTACAACTCCTTTAAAGCTGAAATGTATGTATGATTGTTATAGCATAGTCACATTGGTCCAGCCTGGACCATTCTAAGTAAGCATATCTCACACCTGACTGATTCCTATGTAAGCTGCATATCACTGTAGTAGTCATCATAGCTACAGAGAAAACAGCAATAACTGGTAGTTTCACATGAAAAAGGTTGCTCTACTCCAAGGTTTTATCCCCCCCCCCCCCCCAATATCTTGTTTGGAAGTCAGACCAGAAGTGAGAGAAAATCTCAGGAGAGATAAAAATTCAACAGAGATTCTAAACAACTTTTCCCCTTTCTGTCCAAAATTAAAGTTATATTAAATCCACAGATTTTTATACATTTAAATAATAAACATGTTATAATTACCTGCTCTGTGTAATGGTTTCACACAGAGCAGCCGAGATCCGCTTCTCGGGTCCCCCGCCCTCCCACAGTGTGCCCCCAAAGCAAGCTGCTAGCTATGGGAGCACCCAGGCAGCCAGGCTTGCTCCCCAGCTGCTGCTCTGTGTCTTCATTCACACACAGAGCCACAATTCGGCCCTGCACCTGTCTCTCCTCATTGGCTCACTGGCTGTGATTGACAGCAGTGGGGGTCAATGGCGCCTGCTGCTGTCTCAGCCAATGAGGAAGGAGAGCCCCCTCAGAGCCAAGGCTTTCGTGCACCGCGCTGGAGGAAGATAAGGCTCAGGTAAGTATTGGGGAAAGGGGGGGGGGGGGCTGAGAGAAAAGGGTTTTACCTTCATACATCACGATCCTTGAGCCTTTAGAAACACTTTGAGAAAGTTGGGCTTTAAGATTAGAATTATGGTTTGGGGGTTAAGTGTTTAGTTAAGTGATAGGGCCCGGAAGGGTTAATACGTAGGCCACAGACGTAACAATCAAGGAACAATTGATCATGTATGCAATTATAACAGTCAGCTTTGGGAATTCTAATCTTGCTACACGGTGCTTCATAGAAGTGCTTATAGCAGATTACTGCATCCACATTGAGTTTATTTTGGACATGGTGCAGCCTTTTCCTGCCTCTCCCTGCAAAATGACATCACTCCTAAAGTGATCCATTGCTGGCTCATTGCAGCCAGCAATACATCTCTATTAGGTCTCATACACACGGGCGTTATTAACGCCGCATTTTTGAGCTGTTTTTACAGCTTAAGAACGCCACACCATGTTATTCAATGGCCTCATACACACGCTGATGTTTTTTGAGCTGCAGATGGCGTCGGCGTTGTTAAGCTGTAAATCTAATGCAGGACCTGCGCGTTCCGAAGCTGCAGTGTTAGAGCGTTTTTGACTCTGAGCTGGCAAAGTGCTCAATCATGCTTAATAACGCGCATTAGCGCCATAGCAACGTTAACTGGCGTTTTATGTTTTAAAATGTAAAAAAATAGCAGAGGGATGACTTTTAA
>BLSH010236109.1:596603-617510 GCA_018402905.1 Glandirana rugosa | reverse complement strand
GTCACGACCACAGTCACGAGAGATAGAGTCACGACCACAGTCACGAGAGATAGAGTCACGACCACAGTCACTCCCTCTATCGTCGCCTTTTCGGTTAGTCGTCCGTCACGGTCACGTCCTAAGATAGAGAGCACTGACACCAGCACTGAGATAGAGAGCACTGACACCAGCACTGAGATAGAGAGCACTGACACCAGCACTGAGATAGAGAGCACTGACACCAGCACTGAGAGAGAACTGGCACCAGCACTGAGAGAGAACTGGCACCAGCACTGAGAGAGAACTGGCACCAGCACTGAGATAGAGAGCACTGACACCAGCACTGAGATAGAGAGCACTGACACCAGCACCGAGATAGAGAGCACTGACACCAGCACCGAGATAGAGAGCACTGACACCAGCACCGAGATAGAGAGCACTGACACCAGCACCGAGATAGAGAGCACTGACATGGCACTTTAAAGTTCTTAATATATGCAATTTTTAAAGTTAATTTTCTTATCGCTGAATTATTTTTCCCATTATGGGCGTAAGTGGGGCCTCGTGTCTAAGCTTTGCCTAAGGCCTCACAAAGTCTAGAGCCGCCTCTGCAATTACCACCCAGCAAACTAAATGTGACAGCACCCCCGTTCAAAACCAAGGTGCTACACATTATTTTGCACAGATGATTTGACCAGTTTCACTGTGTTAGTAATTACCACAGCCGTTTCATCTGAGGGAAATCCTGAAAACATGACCTGTTGGTGCGCCTGGAGGACTGGAGTTGAGAAACACTGAATTGTTAGGGTTGCCACCTCATCCCTTTAAACGCGAACACATATTAATTACACAGGTTCTGTGGCTGATTAAGGTGGTCATTAAACTCACTTAGTGCCTTATCTCCATTAACCGCTTGCAGACCAACCACCGTTGTTATACGGTGGCAGGTCGGCTCTCCAAATCGCCGTAGCTGTACGGTGGCTCACGCAGGTGACCCACAATTGCCTTCTACAGAGGCAGAATGGGATCTGGCAATGTAAACAAGACAGATACCCATTCTGTCAGGGGACATGACAGTGATCTACTGTTCCCAGTGATTGGGAACAGTGAGATCTGTCATGTCCCTGCCAGCCCATCCTCCTACAGTTAGGACATGCTGAGGGAACACATTTAACCCCTTGATTGCCCCCTAGAGTTTAACCCATTCCATGCCAGTGACATTTATACAGTAATCAGTGGCTATTTTTAGCTCTGATAGTTGTATAAATGTCATTGGTCCCAAAAAAGTGTCAAAAGTGTCCGATCTGAGGGGCGTGGCCTGACCGGCATGGAGTGAGGACACGCGAGACAGAGCTTCGGCTAACCTGCACAGAAATCTAGTGGCAATCCAACGCAGACTATCACCCGGCACCTCCAGATGCGCCGCACAGCTTCAAAGCCACCCAGCGGCACCTGTAAAACAGATGGCAGGCTCCATGCATACTTTATCCCGCAAACCCCAGGCACGAGGTCCGCCACTAAGATGGCACCCACCCGGCTCAGCACACTTCACGTTCTCATGGCAGAGATTCGTCTGGAACATCAGCTACATCGCAGGTGAGAAACTATAGCCCCGCTACATCTATACACTTGCCTGGCCAGTTCTCCCAAGCATCCAACTTAGAGGCAATGGAGAAAGACTTTAGAGAACACATTAGGGCCCTCCCCACTAAGGCCGACTTAATGCAGCTGATAGCTGCTGTGGAGCTCTCTTGCAAATAGGCAGTGGAGAGCCTAAGAGAAGACACGGCAGCTTTGGGACACAGTGGAGGCCCTAGAAACTAGCCAAGATAAAGTTTTGCAAACAGTGTCAGCTATGAAAGACAGGCAGCATGAGGAAATTCTTAATGCACTGCTAGTTCTTGATGATCAAGAAAATAGGAGCAGACGACAGAACATTCGCATATGTGGTATGGCAGAAGCCACACATGCAGCAGACTTAAATCCTACCGTCATCGGTCTCTTCAGACAGATTCTGGGGAATGCTGTCCCAGACACCATCGAAATAGATAAAGTCCACCGTGCTCTACTAACTATTCCCCAAGAGGTAGACAAACCGAGAGATGTCATATGCAAAATGCACAAATATTCCCTGAAAGAAGCAATCATAAAAGCTGCACGGAACTCACCAAAAGTTGATTTTGATGGGGCTCAGATCTCCCTGTTCCCTGACCTGTCAAGGCGCACATTAATGCAGTGTAGGGCTGTCCGGCCATTGCTGGAAGCCCTGCACACAGCGGGAGTTACATACCTTTCCCTTCCGTCTGACAGCTACTAGGAATGGGAAAACGGCCTCCCTTCATACTAAAGATGACTTACAGTGTTTTGTGAAAACACTCGAGCTGCCAGCAACTGATTTCTCTGATTGGAGATTAAATATCATGATTCCTTTACCACAGCGTCCAGAAAGATGGCGCCCAGTCTCCGCTGGTTCGCGGCGGAGGAACCGACAGCGTCGCCGCAACCGTAGTGAAGATCAAACATCATCGTCAGGAATGTAAGCAGTGAATTTATATTGCACAATGATGCCGATCACACTTTTTGCAGAACTTGTGCGGTTCTTCTATAATAAGCTTTGCAACTGTGATGTGGAACTACTACTCCCAGTTGCATCTTCATCCCATGCCCTTATTATTGCTGGACTGGACATGTCTCATCATGGGGACTTCTGGCTTTGGAATATGACAATGAAGATAAGGAAATCAGGTTGCTGAACATCTATACCAGCCTTTCTCAACCTTTTCAACACGAGGAACCCTTGAAATAGTTCTCTGGTCTCAGGGAACCCCTGCTAAAAATTAAAAATCTACAACTCATGATACATTAGGGTCATGGTCAATGGGAAGAATGCTTCTTACACTTGTGGTCATTGGAAAGAATTACCCCCTTACAGATAGCTAAAAAGATCAATGATGTCATTGGGAATTAGAGAGGTAGAAATTGACTATTGCTCAAGGAACCCCTAGCAACCTCTGGAGGAACCCTAGGGTTCCATGGAACCCTAGGGTTCCATGGAACCCTGGTTGAGAAACCCTGATCTATACGATGCCGCTAGATACGTTTATTTTGTTAACAAATGTTTATTCACACCAGGTTGCCCCTGCTGGGCCTCTACCATATGGACAGTCACTTTCCCCCCACTAGGTATAACCCAGATTTCCGGGTGTAGTGAATTGCATTTTGGCAGTCGGTGGGATGGTTGTTCCGGAGAGGGCTTTTTCCCTCTTGGGTACAACCCTTCTCTTACTAGGTTGGTCTCACGTGTTGTGGGGCGATAAGACTTTCTGTTGTTTTCCATTTTTGTGTTTTGTTTTCTTTTTTTCACCATGAGTCACCATTTTCATCCCTTTGCAACAAAGAAAAGAGGAAGGTCTGGTGTCACCAGTGACACACCTTCATCCCTATATACACATCAAATACACAGAAAAGCGCCCTGGGACTTTATATGAGGTGAGCACCATTTGCCACTAATAACAAAGTAACAGTAGTATACACAGTTTGAACATTTGTTAAAAAATGATCTTACATACATGGATAGCATGACAATTGCTGAGCCAATAAAATACATCATGGTACAATTTTGCAATGATGCATATAAAAACATACAATATGCACAGGCATCTAATAAACCCAACACGTTTCGCGAGACATGTCTTGCTTCATCAGGGGAGGGTAAGTGTGTGATGCATCTATAATAAATAAGAAAAAATGTAAAACACAATGAAGGTTGTTTTCATCCCTTTGGTATATCCCCTCATGTTATGGGGGGGGGGGGGGGTGCTAGAAATTACATGCATTTACTTGATGCACTGCGGGGATTGGTAGGAGTGTGTAAAAATATTATCTTGATGTTAACAGATTGTATTTATTCTAAACATGGCCGACGCAGTAAAATTGTTATCTTATAATATCAGAGGACTCTGTAGTCCAGCTAAGAGGGGATGTCTTCGGCAGGAATTGTGTCACCTATCACCTGAGGTCCTTTTTCTTCAGGAGACACATTTCACGGCCAAAGCCACCCCTCGTTTACCTCTCACCACCTATAATCAGTGGTACCGCAGTCTTTCTCCCATACCCAAAGCTAGGGGAGTCGCCATAGCCATTAAAAGCTTGTGTCCTTTCTCGCTGAGTTCTAGTATAATTGACCCTGATGTTCGCTTTTTGATAGTTAAAGGTACAATTGAAGGCCAGAAGTACACTTTTGCCAATATATATGCCCCCAATATATGCACAAACCATTTTCTCTCCACTACCCTCAGGAAGTTGTAGGAGTTTAGGGAAGGGTTGGTCGTGCATGGGGGAGATTTCAATATAACAATGGATCCTGCCCTGGACACCTCATCAGGGAAATCGGAGAGCCATCAGACACATTAGGCGAGCTTTACAATCCCTCCATCTGGTGGACACTTGGTGCATTTTACATCCCAAAGACAGGGATTATAGCTACTATTCCAAAATGTTTGACAGGTACTCCCGGCTGGACATGTTTTTTGTAGACCAGTTCTACCTTGGAAATGTCATTGACTCTACTATAGAATCCATTACTATATCCGACCATGCCCTGATCATGCTAAACCTCCATAAGGGTTCTACCCCCAGGGGGGAAAGGACCTGGAGGCTGAACGAGACCCTTTTAGATGACCCAGGGGTTCAGGAGGTTAGGACTTACTCATTGGGCTCTTATTTCGAGCATAATTCTCCAGGGGAGGTGTCTCACCAGTCAGTTTGGGAAGGCCATAAGGCAGTAATACGGGGAGAGTTGATATCCCAAGGGTCCCGCATAAAACGAGATAAACAGAAAGAAATCCTAGATTTATTAGACAAGATTCATGATCTTGAGGTAAAACATAAGGCTGTTTTTGCACCTGCCGATGCTGAGCAGCTGAATGCACTCAGGACTGAACGCTCTCACTGTCTAGACCGCAAAGCCAGAGATAAAATGCATTATTACACACACTGCTTCTACGAGCATGGCAACAAGTGTGAAAGGCTCTATGCACGACACTTGAAAAAGCAACAGGCCCTACGGCATGTCCATAGCATTATGATGCAGAGTAGGCGACTAGTTGACACTCAAGACATTGCTATGGAATTCCAGCGATATTACAAATCGCTGTACAATCTCCCACCCCCTTCACCGGGGGGTGAGACTATGTCTCACGAACAAGCCATAAAGACGTACCTTCAGATCTCAGGAATCCCCACTCTCCCTGCTTAGGTGTTAGAGGACTTAGAACGGCCATTTACAGTGGATGAAATTGGGGTGGCTGTTGCTTCTCTCCCAATGGGGAAGAGTCCCGGGCCAGACGGTGTGACAAATGTGGGTATCAGATCGCTGCCCTCCTCACCGACGGGTGGCCGAGGACCCCCTGATCTAACACTGCGCTTGTCACAAACGTAACACTGCCACTCTCAGCTGCTTTCAGCACAAAGATTTCCTAGTTTGCGGGACCACCGTCTAAATGCCAGCCGCCTTAGAGTGATTGTTACCGAGCTAATTCAAACAATTAACCCTTTCTCTGCCACCACTTCTGGTTTGGATGCCGGCCAGAAGACCCAGATGTTAGCAATACCAATGATTTTATAATAATCACCTGTAACACACGCTGTCACCACAGACAGGTATATTCAGATGTGTTATTTTAAAACAGTAGCGCTCTTCAAAGGAACAGATTTGTGATAGTTGCATTAAGAGCTTTAGGAGCAAAGTTAACACTTTTCAGAATAAGGTTTAATAATGAAATGGTCAAGTTTTAGGTGCAGCAAAATATTTACAAGTTGTGTATGAAAAATCATATTTCGTGATTGGGCCGCCCGGAAAATCTCACAGTAAGGAATTCAATCTCAGCACACAGAGGGCTTTTAAATGACTCCACACATGAAGGTTCTGAGATCTTCTGGGACCCTGGGGAGGGAACACACTAGTGTTGCCTCTCCTTATGTTCAAAGGGGGTGACGTTTGCACTTGAATAATTCGGTCTGAAATTCTACATTCAAATATGTACATTTTATCGCTAAGTCATGTTCCTAACTGAAGTCCTGAACTGTATGTCATTTTTCTACCTTTTCATGTTGAGTTTAGGGTTACTGAAAGGTCGCAGCTGGCTGCAGAGAATTATAGCCCTCTCCCTTATCTGGACCTCCACAATTGTCCTTTGAGAGATCTATACCTAATGGGACAAGGCAGTCTCGCGGTTGCTATTTGCATTGGCATTGGAACCCTTCCTGAGAAAGATTAGAGCCAACACGGACATCACCGGGATCTGTATAGGATCGCCACAACACAAGCTGTCTGCTCATGCAGACGACTTGCTGTTCTACCTCTCCAACCCCCAAATTACACTACCAGTACTGATGGCTGAGGTAAAGGCATTTGGAAATTTGTCCAATTTCAAAATAAAGTTTGGGAAATCAGAAATACTGCCAATCAATATCCCATTAGCCATGTCTAACTCTTTAAGGCAATCATTTCCCTTCAAATGGTGCCAGGACTCACTTCCCTACCTGGGGACCTACATCTCCCCACACCAAACTCTGGTACATGAACTGAACTATGGCAATCTTCTGACAGGTATAGTGAAAGATCTTCATGCCTGGAAGGATCTACCACTTACCTGGTTCGGTAGGGTCAGTCCCCCTAAAATGACCATCCTACCACGGATGGTCTACCTTTTGTATACCGTACCCATCTCCCTCTCGCATACTTTTTTTCCGAAATTACATAGGGAATTCCTGAAGTTTGTATGGCACAACCTTTTATGCACGACCAAATTGTAAGGGGGGGGGGGGTGGTTAGATTGCCAGACGTGGCTTCCTACTACAAAGCAATGTCTCTTGTTAGAATCTTGAAATGGCATCACAATGGCAAGACCAGGATTTGGGTTAATCTAGAGAAGTTCATGGCAGGCAGGAAACTAGCAGGGGCTCCCTGGATACCACGAGACTCTAGGGGATTATCGGACTGGACCTCCCCTTTGACCCAGGCCACTTTGACTATATGGGATAGATTAAATAGAAGGGGTCGATATGCCCCGTCGACCTCTCACATGCCATTTGCAGCCTGGAGACATAGACAACTAGATAGTTTCTTCCATGCATTGATACCTCCATTGAGACCATATCACACACTTACATATTTTGAATCTATGTGCGTGCACCTCCCAGACTCTAAACATTTACCATCGCAGATGTACCGTCTGGTGTTGAACATGCAGTCGACATGATTTCCATATTACATTAGAGAATGGAAGAGAGATTTGGGACAAGAATTTATCCTTTCCCAGGTGCAGCGTATGCTGCACCTGGGAAAGGTGCAGCATCTCGATATCCTCACGGACTCATATAAGTTCATCTCCAGAGGGTATAGGACCCCATCTAGATTAATACAGATGTTTCCAAATGCAGATGGAAGATGCTGGAGAGGATGTGACCTACCGGGCACTTTCCTCCATATTTGGTGGCAGTGCGAACTTTAGGTCATTCTGGGAGGCTATATCCCAATGGGTCAAGAAGATGTCCCTGCAGTGCATAGAATGCTCTCCACTTCACCTCTTGTTCCATGGGGTACCATCTTCCATTAAACTTTACAAGCGTAGTGTGACACCTCATTTGCTTAACGCCGCAAAGGCATTGATCCCGAGGTATTGGAAGCGAACTGCAACCCTTCAAGAATGGAAGAGGGAAGTGGACCGTATTATGGAGGCAGAATGGTGGATCTATGAGGCTAAGGACCAATATGACAAATTTAAAGATATCTGGTCCGGTTGGCTCTATTACTCACAAGAGATCCCCATAGCATAACAATTATCGTTAATGAATGTTGATGCCTATACACTCCTTTAACCACCTGCAGACTTATAGGTAGATCCCCACCCCCACCTCAAGAACCTGTTTATGAGACTCTGGTGTTCTCCACCCCCCTTTCCCCTACTTGTTTCTGATCCCCCTTTCTTTGTTTCTCCTTACCTACTGTGAATTATTCTGTACGTACAGGACATCATCACCGTTACGGGCATAGCACCCATATGCCCTACTCAGAAATATATTGAGTGGCATGACACCCCTGTTGGAAATGGTCTGGGAATGGAGTCTTCAGGGGTGGGGGGGCATTGGGACATCGGGTCTGCTCTCCCCCATTCTGGCATGCCCACATAGAGGAGGGAATGGGGGATGGACACAGGTTTCTTCTCCATGAACCTCCCTTGATGCGCAAACATTTATAACATAATTATACCAGATCTCAATTTACACGATATTGATGTTTATTACCATACCTGTACGATGCATATTTATGACAAATGTTGAATGTCATGTTCATGGTCTCTTTTACTTTTCTTTATAGGGCATCTTCACTAAGGCCCGGTTCACACTAAAGCAACTTGCGATCCGACTTTGGCTATGATTGGCTATGATTGGATGGATCCAGTAGCGGCGGTTTCTCCTCATCCTCAGCCTCTGCTTCCTCTCTTCCTCTTGCATCAATACTGCTAGACCGGTTGTTATGACAGCTGTCATCAGATAGAACATTTTACTACTCACAGGAGGTCAAACACACAGGGACATAGGGAACTGGAAAAGGAATGATGTCAGAACAGCTTATTCTCTGATTGGCCACAGGCAAAGTCGCCTGACATGGAGATCGCTTTCAAGTAGTGTTGTAAGTTGCCAAAATTTGCGCTGAAGTTGTGCTGAAGTCACGTTAAAATCGCCTAGCAAAGTCGCGCCTGAAGTCGGATTGCCTCTGTGTGAACCGGGCCTAAAAGTGAATTATCCTTTTAAGCTTTTTACATTTTTTTTTTCCTTCCGGTGCAGCATGTGCCCATAATGTAACATGTACCCATAATGAAGGACGATGATGATGAGTTTAACATAGGAACATACCTCCGGCGTGTTCCAAAATTGTTTTCCCTTTAAGGAAATACTTTGTGACTTTGTACGTCGTATGCCAGAAGCGACAGAACCTGAACCTGCTGTCATTTCATTTCTTATAAGCCATAACATGTCCCTGCAAATCCTCATGTTCCGATAAATCTTCCCAGCAAACCCTGCTAAGGGGCAATGTCATCAGCGTCATGTACTCTGCACATGAATTCCTAATTTGGTTCCGCTAGAATTAAATTTGTCTTAATTTAGTTTTCAGCGCAGCTGTGCTCATTAGGGTAACGTCGCCCCGGCTCGTGTGAAGGAATCCTATCCAGCTTCACTAATTGAACCTGTGTGATTTAATTACAGCTGAACTGCACGGCGGACGCTACATCGCCAACAGCGAGGGAAGGAGGAATGTATTACAGTCTTTTTACAAATGTAACTTTAAAAGATATACTGTAATGAAGTTTTCCATTTTGGCAACTTCATATTTAGGACAACAGGTTTAAAGGAGAACTTCAAGCATAGTTTGATAAAATAAACCATAAATTATCTTTACATTTTCCCAGAAAAACTCCGCATACCAGCCATGCCAACATTTCACACAGAGAACTTTGTGGGGCTTCATTGGCTACGGCAAGGTTTTTATGAATGACGTTGGTCGTGTGCGTGTGCGATATCTCCTCTCTGTTGTAAGTGGGTCCCTTAAAGTCATCCTTCCTGTAACGACCCTCCGGTGCCCAGGCAAGGCTAATCAATAAAAATATTAGTTATCACACCAAACCTAATCTTTCAATCTTCCACACACACGAAAAATTGCTTTACAATGCCATCCAGATATATATACACAGCGGGTAAAATAAGTATTTAACACGCCACCATTTTTTTAGGTAAATATATTTCTGAATATATTTCTTATGTGATCTCTATTATTGGAGATCCAATAGTTCTGGTAAGTGGCGAGTGTGTATGGTGAAGGGATTTACATGAACACCTTGATCTTCTAATCGCTGCTTGGAACATTGTCATTTTTATCAAAATGTTTTATATTGCAAGCTTTCACCATCACTTGGGTGTTATTATAAATTCTCTTATATTAAAGCGGAGTTCCACCCAAAAGTGGAACTTCCGCTTTAATGGAATGACCCCCCGACATGCAACAATTGGCATGTCTTTTTTTTGGGGGGTGACCAGGGACCTTGTTTTCACAGGGTCCCAGGTCCACTTCCTCCACCTGGTGCCACGGCTCAGGGAAGGAAGTCCACCTTCCCCCCCTCCCTCTCGGCGATCTTCTGGGACACATCACAGGTCCCAGAAGATACACCGGCCAGTCACAAGGCGCAGCGCGACTCGAGCATGCGCAGTGCGCGCCCGCCTTTGAAGCCAAAACCGGGTGCCCACACCTGTGATGCGGAGAGGAGGGGGAGAGGAGCGAGCCCTCGGGCGACCGCATTGCTGGAGTGAGGGACAGGTGAGTGTCCGATTATTAAAAGTCAGCAGCTACACTTATTAAGAGTTTTTTGGACTTATGTATGGACACGGTTTTGCTATTAATTTTTTTTTACAGAATATTTTTATTTATTTTTAGATGGTAGTGGTGTTTATCCACTTCCCGCCTTTAGGCCATCATGTGACGTACTCGGCTATGATTGGTGATATCTGAATGATGCCTGCAGCTGCAAGCATCATCCAGATATCGTTTTTTTTCAGCCGGCGATTCACTTCACTGTAAGAACAATCATAGTGGCAGTTCAGCCGCTTGATCTTCCGTACAGGCGGTGGGAGCGGACACCCCCCCCACCCCACTGCCCTCCGGTTCTACTCCCGACTCACCTGTGCGATCCGTGAGCCAAAGAAGGAATCCACCAGTGCCGGAAGGAAGCCATAGAGAAAACCGAGGGACAGATGTTTCCCGCCAATCTCTATGACCCTCGGAGGCCCGGGCACGACGTTATGATGTTACGTCCAGGCTGGCGGAAGTAAACAAAGCCAAGGACTCAGCTAGAAAGCATCAGATCATTCATTTTTTTTTATTTGATCTGATGCTTTCCAGCCTGGAGGAGAGGTGTGGGGTCTTATAGACCCCTCATCTCTCCATAAAGAGGACCTGCTACATACGTTTCCTATTACAAGGGATGTTTACAGGAATAGAAATAAAAGTGATAAAAAAAAAAAAATTAACGAGAAAGTGTAAAAATAAAAGTCAAATAAAGAATAATAAAAAAAAAAAACTAAAGCACCTCCGTCCCCACGTGTTCATGCACAGAAGCGAACGCATACATAAGTCGCTCCCCACATATGTAAACGGTGTTCTAATCACACATGTGAGGTATCGCCGTGTGCGTTAGAGCCAGAGCAACAATTCTAGCTCAAGACCTCCTCTGTAACTCTAAACAGGTAATCTGTAAAAAATTTTAAAGCGTCACCTATGGAGATTTTTAAGTTTGGAGCCATTTCACAAGTGTGCGCAATTTTAAAGGGTGACATGTTGGGTATCTATTTACTTGGCGTAACATCATCTTTCATATCATATAAAAAAAATTAAGCTAACTTTACTGTTTTGTTTTCTTTAGTTAAAAAAAAAAACGCGTTTGAAAAATTGCTGTGCAAATACCGTGTGCCATAAAAAGTTGCAATTACCGCCATTGCATTCCCTAGGATCTCTGCTAAAAAAACATATATAATGTTTCAGGGTTCTGAGTAATTTTCTAGCAAAAAAATTATGATTTTAAGGCATCATACACACGGGCGTTTTAAAAAAACGAGCTGTAAAGCTAGTACCGACGGCAGGGAAAAAGCCACGTCAAAAACACGATTTATCAGCATTTTGCATTGGCGTCAATGCGCGTTTTTCAGCGCTAGCTTTCAGCGGCGTTTCTCTGCCTCTATTCAGATCAATGGTTTCCTATGGGAGCCCATTGATTTGAATAGAAGTCGCACCAGAAGCAGGATCATGATGATCCGACTTGCGGTTCGACTTGCGTGCTGAGAATCTCGAAGGGGAACCCCCCGCAAAACTGCATAAAAAAAATTTGCGTAGGTTTCCCCACCAAGAGGTACCAGGCCCCTTCCTGGCCTGCCAGGCTGCATGCTCGGATAAGGCGCTGGTATGGATCTTGGGGGGGGGGGGCCCTATGCCGTTTTTTCAGCGTGTTATCCTTAAAATCCATACCAGACCTCTTGTAGGGGAACCCTACGCAATTTTTTAAATTTTTTGAGGGGGTTCCCCTTCAAGATCCTCAGCACTTAAGTCGCACCAGAAGTCGGATCATCATGATCTGACTTCTACTGCGACTTCTATTCAAATCAATGGGCTCCCATAGGGAACCACTGATTTTGAATAGAGGCAGTGGAACGCAGCTGAAAGCCAGCGCTGAAAAAACACGCATTGACGCCCATGCAAAACGCTGATAAAATCGGTTTTTAACGTGGCTTTTTTCCTGGTGTCGGTAATAGTTTTACAGCTCATTTTTCAGAACGCCCATGTGTATGAGGCCTTACATGTAGGAGAGAAGTGCCATAATTGGCCCGGATGGGAAGTGGTTATATGTGTTTTGAGACACTAGGGTGTGTCCCTGATTATTAATTATCACTTGTTGCAGCACAAGATTAGCCACCTATCTTTTTTTATCCAATTTTTTTATTCAAATATATTTCTAATGGTGCTGTTGACATTAAATTTTCACCACATGTCTGTAACAGCCCATGCAATCCACATACAAAGAAACCAAAACAAATAAGTTTAGAAATGAAGTTATGTGTAATAAAATTGAATAAGACAGGGAAAAAGATATTCAACACGCTCAGGGCTGGGTTTAAACATAGGCAACTTGCGATGATTGTGTTGCCCCAAGTCGCTTGATATCAGAAATTCCATTGAAGTGAATGGGAGCCGTCTTAATGTACACTACTAAAGTCGCCCCGACTTCAAGGCGACTTCAGAAAAGGTTCCTGTACTACTTCAAGGCGACTTCCATCCGACTGGTGCTCATAGAATTCAATGGAAGTTGCCTCCATGTCGGATCCCCATCTATATTGAAGAGACATTACAGGAAAAAGAAAAGAATTTATACAGGTACTCCCCATGAATTACTCAGACAACCCCCTCCCTCCCTTCTTTGATTCTCTGATTGGCCACAGGAAAAGTCACCTGGCATGGAGGTCGCTACAGGTCGTGTTGTAAGTCGCCCAAAGTCGCGCTGAAGTAGTGTTCAAATCGCCTAGCAAAGTCGCCCCTGAAGTCGGATCGCCTATGTGTGAACCAGCCCTAACTGAAATTTATTTAATATTTTGTACAAAATCCTTTGTTGGTAATGACAGTTTCAAGACGCAGGCTCCTATATGGAGAAACTAGCCGCATGCATTGCTCAGGTGTGATTTTGGCCCATTCTTCCACACAGTCTTCAGTCTTGAAGGTTCCGTGAGCCTCTTCTATGATCTCTGATCTTAGTTCTTTCCATAGATTTTCTGTTGGATTCAAGCCAGCTGATTGGCTGGGCCATTCTAGCAGCTTTATTTTCTTTCTTTCAAACCAATTGAGAGTTTCATTGGCTTTGTGTTTGAGATCATTGTCTTGCTGAAATGTCCACCCTCGTTTCATCTTCATCATCCTGGTAGATGGCAGAAGATTTTTATCAAGTATTTCTTGGTACATTTTTCCATTCATCCTTCCTTCAATGACATGAAGTTTGCCGGTACCGTATGCTGAAAAACAGCCCCACACCATGATGTTCCCACCTCCAAACGTCACTGTTGGTATGGGGGTGTTTCTGGGGCGATGTGCCATTTGACCTTCAAACATGGTTTGTATTATAGCATCCAAAGAGTTCAATATTGGTTTCATATGATCAGACTATATTCTCCCAGTATTTCACAGGCTTGTCTAAATGTTGTGCATCAAACTTTAAATGAACTTCAACATGCTTTTTCTTCAGCAATGAAGTCTTGCATGGTGAGCGTGCATACAGACCATGGCGGTTGACTTCCGGATTATGGCCCCAACAGTGCTCACTCGAACATTCAGAAGTTTAGAAATTCTTCTGTAACCAATTGCATCAGTATGTTTTGCAAGAAAAAGGATGTGAAGGTCTTGAGAAGGCTCTTTGCTTTTATCATTAGATGTTCCTTGTGTGACACCCTTTATAGGCCATCAGTTGAGACTGAACCAGCTGATATTAAAGTGGAGTTCCACCCAGAATTTTTTTTTCCTTCTTTTGGCATCCACTCTTTTAATACTAAATAGATGTAACCTTTTGTTTCCTTACTTTCAAACCACCTAGTAATTACATGGGTTTTTTACTCATAATTTCGTTTCTCTCACTGCTGGACTTTTCCATTTTAGGTGTGGGCACCTGAAGCTCATCTGTAGTCTCCTGGTATCTCTTCCTGAAAGAAGTGCATGATGGATAACCATCATGCACTCCTCAATCTCGGTCCACCTTAAATCGTGTCATTTCCTGTTTGGAAATAACATGATTTTACAGTACAGGGAAGCCCACTGACTCCTGGGAAAAAGTGAGGAGAAGAGCCTAGGGCCTAATAGGGGCAGATTACAGAGACCACCTAACAACAAGCAACTTAGGGTGAGCATAAACATGTTTTTCCTTCAAAGGTAAATCTATATAGGCAAAGGACTTGAATGATGTAAAAAAAAAATTCTGAGTGGAACTCTGCTTTAATTTGCACTGACAAGGGGCAGGATTGGTTTCTAATTACTGATAGATTTCAGCTGGTGTCATGCCTTTTTGCACCTCCCTTTTTTCATGTGTTCAATACTTTTTGCCTGTGTCATTCTATTTTATTACACTGTAACTTCATTTCTGAATTTATTTGTTTTAGTTTCTTTGTATGTATGGATTGTTACCGACATGTGGTGAAAATTTCATGTCACTTATAGAAATATGTTAACCTAGAAAAATGCGTTTGAGTGATGTGTTCAATATTTATTTTACCTGCTCTGTGTGTGTGTGTGTGTGTGTGTGTGTGTGTATATATATAATATGGTCCTAGTATGTGCTGTATGAATGTGAGTTAGGGACCTTAGATTGTAAGCTCCTTGAGAACAGGGACTGATGTAAATGTACAATGTATATGTAAAGCACTGCGTAAATTGACGGTGCTATATAAGTACATGAAATAAATAAAATAAATATATATATGTGTATGTTTGTGTAGCACACACCCCCAAAGGGGTCACTGGCAACAGACAGGTTCTCCCTAATTACAACATAGTACACTGGCTACTGGTCACCTAAGCATACCGACATTTAAAGCTCAGTCCATAAGGTGTCTTTTTACAATTTATTGCTCAAGAAGCATAAAAGGAGAGGGGTTTTGGGTCACGGGATACTCCAGTTGTTCATCAACTATAACAAAATAACTAGCTTCTCACAAGGCTTTCAATCTCAGCTTCTCTGGAGGTAGCTGGGGATGTGGAAATATCTAATTCCCCCCACAACTATTGACCACAGGACAGTCGCTAGCAACTTGTTCTCTCTCTCTCTCCTCTCCACAAGGGTCAGTCCCCAAGAAGATTCTTACTCAGTGTCCTAAGAGATGTCTACCACCCAATCTCTTCAGGTGGATCCACAAAAAAAAGTAGATGACAAAGTTCTCCTAGGAACCTGGACTCTGAAACAGTGTTCTTCAGCAGGTATCTTATTTTTAGCTGTCCTCCTTGACCCCTTAGTACAGCAAATGGTGAGGCTCAAACGGTGGTTTCTTGTCTTTGTGATCCTTCTCATAGGGGCAGCAGCCCCAGGAGTACTGGACCCTCCCTGACGAGGAAAGAACCCACTGCTCAGGGCTCCTGCCCATTTATCACCTCCCCAGCCACTGCCCGCATACTTCCTTCCAGGGATTGGTCAGGGCATGATAAATATTCAGCTGATCATTTCAATCTCCCTCTGTATGCTCTGGAAGCAATCAAATTCTCAGCCTAGGAATCCTGAGCAAACCAAACAGTCAACCACCACTGCACTCCTACAGTGGAGCCAAAAGACTAAGCGCCCTTTCACACTGGGGCAGGCGGGCGGTAACGGTAAATCCCCGCTAGTTTCAGTGGGGATTTACCGCTGTTATAGTGGCGCTACGGCGCCGCTGTGCAGGCGGGTGCATGTCGCTTTTAACCCCCCACAAGGGGTTAAAACGGGGTTAAAAGTGCCGGCACGCTGTGCTACCGAGGCGGCGTGCAGGCGTTTCGGAAGCGCTGCCCATTGTTTTCAATGGACAGGGGCGGTGGAGGAGCGCTCTATTACCTACCGCTCACCGCACCGCCCCAAAAGATGCTGCTTGCAGGACTTTTTGTAACGTCCTGCAAGCGTGCCGCCCCAGTGTGAAAGCTCTCCTGCTTTCACATTGGGGTGGATTGGGCTGGAGTTTTAAGGCGCTTTACAGGCGCTATTTTTAGCTAAATAGTGCCTGTAAAGCGCCTCAGTGTGAAAGAGGTCTAACTGGGAACAACCACTCCACTTAGTATAGTGGAGCCAATAAATACATTTACCCATCAGCCTACCTGGGAGGGTGCTACACCTGTTTATGTAAACTTGTGCGTGTAAAATGTATGTGTGTTTATCTATGTGTCCTCTTTGTTTTGTTACTTGTTGTTTTTTCCATTGCCGGCAGGGAACGCCAAGACTTTCCATGACAGTTATTTCTAACCAAACAAAACAGAAGTTGTGCACACAACAAGCTGTGTGTGTTTTTCCAGCCGGTGTTGTGCGGCATCCTCCACACATGTACAGCACACACTCCATAGGACAATGCTGGGCCGGCACTGCTGTCAGGCCCAGAGAACAGATTGGGGCAGCTAAGTGAGTAGCAGAATGACTCCGCTGTATAAACACTCCGCTTTATGTGGAGAGCAGGCCTCGTGCTCTACAGAGAAACAATAAAGAGGTTAAAGTGTGGACTATAGTAGTCTGCCTCCTTCACAAAAATAAACAAGCAACTTTTTACTGTATAGTGCTTTTCAGAGCACACCGTTTGCCATGTGCACAGCACTGTGATCAAACACTTTCCTGTCATTAAAACTGAACTCTGTGCATATAAAAGACACCAATAAATGCAGCTCTGCATTCATTAAGACATCTCTAAATGCAGTGCATGAAGCCTGTAACTGGCAGTAAAAAGGAGAAGATCATCTCTCTATCTCTCTGCTCTCTTCTCCTATCAACATACACCTTGCACTTGTAGCACTCCCCTGTAGAGGCTGCAGATGACTGGGTTCCCCACTCCTACACAGCCAGGCAAGTAGCATTTTCAGCTTTCATCTAGACCCAAGGAACAGTCTTTCAGGTTTGTTTTTATGTTTTATTAGGGGTAATAGGAATTATGGGATTTCCAACTTGATAGCAACGAAAACCAGGGATAAATTCCTCCCTATGTACAACTTCAGATTTGGTTCTCCAAACCTGGACACTGACAGTGATTGTAAAGTTTTAAGGTTTTTCACCTTAATGCATTAAAGCGGATGGAAACCCTCACATACAGTATCTCACAAAAGTGAGTACACCCTTCGCATTTGTGTAAATATTTTATTCATCTTTTCATGTGACAACACTGAAGAAATGACACTTTGCTACAATGTAAAGTAGTGAGTGTACAGCTTGTATAACTGTGTAAATTTGCTGTCCCCTCAAAATAACTCAACATACAGCCATTAATGTCTAAACTGCTGGCAACAAAAGTGAGTACACCCCTAATTGAATGTTCAAATTGGACCAAAGTGTAGCCACCATTATTTTCCAGCACTGCCTTAACCCTCTTGGGCATGGAGTTCACCAGAGCTTCACAGGTTGCCAGTGGAGTTCTCTTCCACTCCTCCAGGACGACATTACAGAGCTGGTGGATGTTAGAGACCTTGTGCTCCTCCACCTTCCATTTGAGGATGCCTCACAGATGCTCAATAGGGTTTAGGTCTGGAGACATGCTTAGCCAGTCTATCACCTTTACCCTCAGCTTCTTTAGCAAGGCAGTGGTCAATTTATAGGTGTGTTTTGGGTTGTTATCATGTTGGAATATTGCCCTGCGACACAGTCCCCGAAGGGAGGGGATCATGCTTTGCTTCAGTATGTCACAGTAAATGTTGGCATTCATGGGTCCCTCAATGAACTGTAGCTCCCCAGTGCTGGCAGCACTCATGCAGCCCCAGACCATGACACTCCCACCACCATGCTTGACTGTAGGCAGACACACTTGTCTTTGTACTCCTCACCTGGTTGCCGACACACACGCTTGACACCATCTGAACCAGGGGCAGACGTACAGGGGTCGCTGGAGTCGCCATGGCTGGCAGCACTCATACATATATATCCCAAAGACAACCTCTGGATATTACGCTGGGCACGTGCACTCAACTTCTTTGGTCAACCATGGTGAAGCCTGTTCTGAGTGGAACTTGTCCTGTTAAACCGCTGTATGGTCTTGGCCACCGTGCTGCAGCTCAGTTTCAGGATCTCCTTATAGCCTAGGCCATCTTTATGTAGAGCAACAATTCTTTTTTTCAGATCCTCAGAGAGTTCTTTGCCATGAGGTGCCATGTTGAACTTCCAGTGACCAGTATGAGAGACTGAGAGCAATAACACCAAATTTAACACACCTGCTCCCCATTCACACCTGAGACCTTGTAACACTAACAGGTCACATGACAACGGGGAGGGAAAATGGCTAATTGGGGCCAATTTGGAAATTTTTTACTAGGGGTGTACTCACTTTTGTTGCCATTGGTTTAGACATTAATGGTTGTGTGTTGAGTCATTTTGAGGGGACAGCAAATTTACACTGTTATACAAGCTGTACACTCACTACTTTACATTGTAGCAAAGTGTCATTTCTTCAGTGTTGTCACATGAAAAGATATAATAAAATATTTACAAAAATGTGAGGGGTGTACTCACTTTTGTGAGATACTGTATACCCAGTGAAGTGAACAGCCTCAGATGATACACAGAGATGAAACAAATCATCCTACAGCTTATATACTCTTCAGAAAGTTCAGATCATGTTAGAGATTTTCTCTTCCTGTTCAGCACTGAGAGTGAAGTATGGACATACAGCCAAGACAGCTGATTGGAGGAAAGGCACACTCCCCACCCCCCCCCTCCACATAGGCATAGAGTCTCAGAGCTGTTTTTGAATAGTCCAGTGCTCTGCTGATCTATTTATAGCAACATCCCGACACAAATTTCAGGCTGGTTTTATCACAGTTGATGGAGAACCAGTCTTCAGCCATCAAAAGTTATCATGCTGATAACAGAGGAACGGAGCAGGAGAAAGCCACGGGACTTTGGGCTTTGAAGAGAGATAAGAAAACACTGCAGATATATGTCCAGCTCAAATTTCATGAATCGGGTTTACATCCACTTTAAGGTGCAAAACCTTTTGTGCTCCAGCCCCGTCCCCGTTCCTTATTAAATAGATAGATAGCAGCAAGAGCCATTGGCTCTCCGCTGCTGTCAATCAAATCCAGTGACGTGGAAGCAGGGGGGCGGGGCCGAGTCCCGCTGTCTGTGTCAATGGACGCACTCCGGTCTGCCCCCAGGTAAAGCAGCTCTCAATGGGAGCACCTGATGAAGGGGAGGAACCAGGAGCACTGGCGGGACACCCCAGAAATGGGATCGGGGCCACTCTGTGCAAAACCCTTGCACAGAGCGGGTAAATATAACATGTTCGTTGTTTAAGAAAAAAAACCAAACCTTTACAATCACTTTAAGGACTAGGAACTCTCAGTCCCTTTCGGAAGTAGCACAAAGTGTTGTAAACTGCATCCTGAAGTACCTCAAACTCCCTTGTAGGCACTGATCCCAGCTATACCACTGCAGGAAAATGCCAGCCCAGCTGGCTGCTTCTTCACCAGTCTACCCAACTGACTCTTCACCAGTCTACCCAACTGAATCTTCACCAGTCTACCTCACTGCTCCAGAGATCTCCCAGGGAAAGGTTAAGCACACCACTGTCTTCCAGAGAGACCTGCTAGGTGCGGCAGTCTCTCCCCTTGTAAGTCCCTGACTGTGCTGTAGTACTCACACTGTCCCCCTTGCTCCCGCTGCCTCTCAGGGAAGACTCCCTCCAAACTGCTTCTGTTGTCAGGATCCTCCCAGGCCAGCCCGAGCTTCAACCCGAGGCAGACAAGGGGTTTACCTAAAGGGCCACGACAGTCTCTTCAGCACTCCATCTCCATCTTCCATCCGACAGGCCCAGCCAGCATGACTCATTCATACTTAAGGGCTGGCCCAACCACCCTGCCGGGCCAATGCCTGGGGATTGGCTAAGCTCCCCTGAGTATGCAGAAAACCCTCTTGGCCTCCGCCCTCCAGTTTCCAGAATGTTCTCCAACTTTCCAGAACCATGGGGAGGCACCAGAGAGCTTCCTGCATGAGTCATCCAGCCCTGAGCTAAAGTACACCCTTGTCCCAGATTTCATGACTCAGCCCTGAGCCAGACTATATTTTACTTACTCTAACACTAGTATCACACTACAGGGTGCTACACACTGTAACACAGCTGATTGGCTCCTTGAAAGCATAGAAAAGTGACGGCAGAAAAAGACTGAGTAGTCCATCGAGTCTGCCCCTTTTTATTTTTTTTATTTTTTTTTATTTTTTTTTTTACATTAACCTTGTTGTCTGACTATGGATTTATGTTTATCCAAAGCATGTTTGAAGCCATTTACTGTTGACTGTCTCACAACCTCTGTTGGTAGTTTATTCCAATCATCAACCACCCTTTCAGTAAAATAATACTTTCTAAGATTAGTTTTGAACTTCCCCCCAGTTAGTTTGAGGTCATGTCCCCGTGTTCTTGATTTTGGTTTCATATTGAAAAGACTGCCCTCCTGAACCTTATTCACCCCCTTGAGGTATTTAAAGGTTTCAATCATGTCTCCCCTCTCCCTTCTTTCCTCCAGACTGTACATATTAAGTTCCTGAAGTCGCTCTTGATATGTTTTATCCCCCAGACCTTTCACCATTTTTGTTACCCGTCTCTGGACTCGTTCTATTTTATCAATATCTTTTTGTAAGTGAG
>BLSH010236109.1:544318-596593 GCA_018402905.1 Glandirana rugosa | reverse complement strand
CAAGACTTCCGCTTTGGGAAACTTCGTTAAAAAAAACCTATTTCATGCAAATCCATGTACTTAACGTAAGACGATGTTCGGGGACTACTTTCCGAACTTGGACTTTGCGCAGCCAGAGAGAAGGAGAAAGCATCCTAACGTCTTACTGTACTTCCTTGGATGTGCGTCTACACATACTCGGCCGACATAGGCTTACCGAATACAAAAATTGTCCTATACAAATGTACTATTAACCAAATAAAACAATATAGATAGTGACAACCGATTTCCTATCTAGGGTCTCACACCAACATTTACCCTAAGTGAGTCTTGTCTCTGGTCAGTGATCACTGAATAGAACAGGACCCAGTACAGAGCCTTGTGGTACCCCACTAGTGACTGGTCTCTGTTCTGAGTGAATCCCATTTACAACCACACTCTGGGATCTATCCTTTAGCCAACAGTGATAGATATAACAAAATAAACCAATTATCATGTAAACATATCCTGTTAAAAACATAAGCCATTCGGATACAGCCGGCTCATACACATCTGCGTGTAGGTTCCTTCATGTCATTCTGCAATCCTACGAAAGAGGAAGAGAGACCGACGCGTTTCAGGTTCAAGCCTTTCATCAGGGGCTTGTAGCAGAATGCAATTCATGTACCTAAACGTACTTTATCCAAAAAAAATTGCTTCAAAGGGTTTCGCCTTCAGAACTCAAAGGATGCAGGTTTCGTATTCATATAGCGGTCAGGAAAAGGATGTGGGGGTGTTTCAGGTTCTTGCTGTATATTCAAATCGGCTGATCAGAGGTAAACGTTGCCATTGTGATGGGAGCAAAAGGAGGGGAGGAGAAAGGTACCGGTGGCTTTCCCCCTAATTCACAGCAGAACATACTGCTTTTCAGTCTGCATTATACTGTTTCCATATTTTAATCCAGGGTAGACAACAATGTCAGCAAAGGTCTACAGACAAAACGACGGGATCTACCATCGTATGCCAAAGGAGGAATACCTCCGATTTGGTCCTGTCTCTCCTAATACCACTCCAGCAATGTCAAAAATAAATGTATACGGGCGTGGTATGACACTGAATCTCAATCCAGTTCAGGAATAGCCGGGCCAAACACACCTTAATGCTGTACTGGCAAGCAGACACATTTCGGGGGACGCACCCCCTTCTCCAGAGCTCAGAGGGAGGTGCATCCTCAGAAACATGTCAGCTTGCCAGCGCAGCATTACGCATTACGATGTGTTTGGCCATGCTATTCCCGCACTGGATTGAGATTTAGTGTCATACAACGGCTGTTAACATTTGTTTTTGTGAGTATCCATTTGGTCGTGTGTTTTGATTTATACCAGGGATCTCCAAACTTTCTAAACAAAAGGGCCAGTTTACTGTCCTTCAGAGTTCAGGGGGGCCGGACTGTGGCCAATGGGAGTAGAAAATGCCCCAGCATCAGATGCCCCATCAGTGGATTTAGTGGGAGCAATAGTGCTATATTGTTGGTATCAGTGGAAGGAATAGTGCCCCATCATTGGTGTCTGTGGGAGGAATGGTGCCCCATCATCGGTGTCTGAGGGAGGAATAATGTGCCCTCATTGGTTTCAGTGGGAGGAATAATGCCCCATCATTGGTGTCAGTGGGAGCAATAGTGCCTCATCATTTGTGTCTGTGGGGTGAATAGTGCCCCATCATAGGTGTTAGTGGAAGGAACAGTGCCCCCTCATTGGTGTCAGTGGGAGGAATGGTGCCTCATCATTGGTGCCTGTGGGAGGAATAGTGCCCGATCATTGGTGTCAGTTGGAGGAATAGTGCCCCATCATTGGTGTCAGTGGAGGAATAGTGCCCCATCATTGGTGTCAATGGGAGGAATAGTGCCCCATCATTGGTATCAGTGGAGGAATATTGCCTCATCATTGGTGTCTGTGGGAGGAATAGTGCCCCATCATTGGTGTCAGTGGGAGGAATGGTGCCCCATCATTGGTGTCTGTGGGAGGAATAGTGCCCTATCATTGGTGCCCCATTATTTGTGTCAGTTGTTAATGGAATAGTGCCCCAATGGCTAGATAGAGACAAGCAAAGGGCCACATGTGGCCCCAGGGCCACAGTTTGGAGACCACTGATGGCCCTTTGGTAATGCAGTAACCGTGTGTGCCCTCTTGTGTGCTCTTTTACAGTTTACTTCTAGATTGCCAATTCTGAGGAGGTCTGCATCGGCAAAGCATACGTGAAGGATGTTATTCCATTGCTGTTGATGATTAACTGCACAAGTAGACTTTGAGGCAGAAATGGCAAGTCAAAACCAGGTACTTATACTGCTTGTATAAAAACAAATAAATACATTTAAAGGAGATAAAATAAACATACATACTCACCTATATGGCTGCAGCATTGCTCCAATGCTGCAGCTGCCCCCTGCCAGCTCTAAGCTTGAAAACTGAGAAATCATGCAACTACTGATTGTTCAGTTCTCGGGTCTGCACTGAGCACAGAGCATTTACTGTCAGTCACCACTCTATGCTCTGCCAGTCCTGCGCCCCCTGTGTAGTGGGTGGGAGTGGCTGGCTCAGGCTCTTGGCGGCGCACTGAGAGGCTGAACCATCTACTGGTCAGGCACTTGGATGGATCCAGACATTATGGTCGAGATACATCCAGAAACATGAGCAGCTCTGTGACTTCAGCCAACAGCAGACTCTAGCCTGTTGTTGGCTGATTCTGAGTCACAAGAGTGCAAAAGTAAGTACACTCCTGTGACCCACTGGAGAAGTAGGAACAAACACTCTTCAGCCATACTTCTCTTTTAAAGCCAAACTCTAGGCAGATATATAAGACACACATTAATGCATGTATGTGTCCCTAAATTTACTTTTAAATAAAAGCAGTGTAACAGCCTTCATTTGACCTGGTATCAGCCTCTTTTTAGTACCTTTACAGCAGAACTAAGAGAAGATCCAATCACTTGTGCTGTAGTGCAAGATGCATGCTTATAGGAGAAGAGAGCAGAGTGACAGAGGGATGAGCTTGTCAGTCTCCTACTTCACTTTTACCGATGGGGGGTACAAGAAGTCCTCCTCTACTGGGCTCCACTGGGGAACTAGGGGGCTTTAAGGGCTGCCTTTAACTCTTTCCCCCCGTGTACAGCCTGTCTCCTGTATATCTCCTCCTAGTGCCCCACGCAGAGCTTCCTGTGGCGAGCAGCTGTCAGGGACTCTCTCACAGAGTAGTGGCTTACCTCTGAGCAGACGGAGGTGGTGGGCAGGGTGGGGTGTGGCCAACCTCTTCCCTCAATCGCAAGTGTCTGCTATGGCAGATCCAGCTGCTGAAAATGGCAGAAATAGCAGCTCAGCTGATATTGCCCTTACAGCCATGTGGTAAGACCTGTTAGGGTGAGGTTTTCCAATGCAGAAATACCCTCAGTCTGTGCTGTTCTGGGCCCTTACCCTACAGTTGGCAAGCTGCTCCCTGCTCAGCCATTGCATACTGCTTACTGACTACCCTGTGACTACGTACTGCTCACTGACTGCCCTGCCACTACATACTGCTCACTGACTGTCCTGCCATTACATACTGCTCACTGATTGTCCTGCCATTACATACTGCTCACTGACTGTTCTGCCATTACATACTGCTCACTGACTGCATTGACACTACATTGTTTACTGACTGCCCTATCACTAAATACTGCTGACTGACTGCCCTCCACTACATACCGCTCATTGACTGCCCTGCCACTACATACTGCTCACTGACTGCCCTGCCACTACTTACTGCTCAGTGACTGCCCTGCCACTACTTACTGCTCAGTGACTGCCCTCTCACTACATACTGCTCACTGACTGCCCTGCCACTACTTACTGCTCACTGATTGTCCTGCCATTACATACTGCTCACTGACTGTTCTGCCATTACATACTGCTCACTGACTGCCCTGCCACTACTTACTGCTCACTGATTGTCCTGCCATTACATACTGCTCACTGACTGTTCTGCCATTACATACTGCTCACTGACTGCATTGACACTACATGCTGCTTACTGACTGCCCTATCACTAAATACTGCTGACTGATTAACTGCCCTGCCACTACATACTGCTCACTGACTGCCCTGCCACTACTTACTGCTCAGTGACTGCCCTGCCACTACTTACTGCTCAGTGACTGCCCTATCACTACATACTGCTCACTAACTGCCCTGCCACTACTTACTGCTCAGTGACTGCCCTATCACTACATACTGCTCACTGACTGCCCTGCCACTACTTACTGCTCAGTGACTGCCCTATCACTACATACTTCTCCCTGATTGCCCTGCCTCTACATACTGCACACTGACTGCCTTGCCACTACTATTGCAACTGACTGCCCTATCACTGCATACAGCTCATTGACTGCCCTGCCACTACATGCTGTTTACTGACTGCCCTGCCACTACACACTGCTCACTGACTGCCCTGCCACTTCTGATGCTTTATTGCAGAACTTGAACTTGGATAGGTTCAGGGTAACTGTGGGATACTCCAGGAACATTTAGTAGTGAACTTGAGGACATTAAACTTCCCCTTAGTAAGGTGAGCAAGGGTCCTTGCTTTCAGGAAATATTGGACAGAGCTTTTCAGGAACAATTTAGTAATGAATTTCCTTTAGGCAGAATGGACTCTGTTGCATGAGTTTTAGCAGCAGCAGCAGCAGCGATGTGAGCAGAGAGTACTTGCTTGCAGCAAATAGTGGACCAAGCTTTTCAGGACACCACAATGTTTCCTTTGGGTAAAACTGACTCTAGCACAAAAAGGTGATGGCAGTAGCACACATTCTCAAGGATCTCTCATGCCAGCCTGTGCTCACTAATGTCCTTGGATAATTGGTTGCCTCCTACCAATATCTTCCAGACACTTTTCCAGTGATACCAGACTAGGTCCCCAGATGAAAAGTCCCCCAGTCAGCTGCAGCAAACTTTCAGTAGTATAAGCCCCCCAGCTAGCCTACCTGGGACCTCCATGAACTGCAGACATATGGCATTCTTGCCTAGGGGGCAACACCCCCCTCCCCACCAGGCTCTAATCTGCTCCTAAGGGACAAGGCACCTCTGCTCTAAGTCTCAGAGAATTTATACACACTCCCAGCCACCATTTGGACACCTCTCTCCAGGGATTGGCCAGGGCTGCATAAATATTTAGCTGCTAATTTCTCTCTCCCTGCCCTTTAAAGTATCTTCCAAAACATTGACAGACAGAAAGGGTGAAGCAGTCAGCCCTGCAGCCAGAGAAACACAGAACAAACCTGAATAATAGCATACCGATTACAGTGAGCCCAGAACTAAATTTACCTAACCTATCACCTATCTAAGAGGGTGTTAAAATTTTGAGGTGTTAATATTTTCTCTAATGCACTAACGCAGAACTTAAAGAAACCCTGTCTCTTAGAAGAGCACTATTATATGGTAAATCTCTGGGTATACCTGTCTGTGTTGACAGTGTATATTACAGACGTCAAAGTCATAATTGTTATTGCTAATATTGTGAATGTTTGATATGTTACGATAAAAATATCTGGTGGCAGAGTAAAGAGCTAACTGTGTAGTTAATTGTACCCATGTATTCCCTCAAGAGTGGCTGATAGTTGTGGTCCACCTGCCCTCAATCACATGATTTCAACTCACCCAGAGTCATTGAACAATCCGGTACTTTTTTTGTTGTTTTATTTAGGGGGTTGAACTTGGATAGGGATTAGGGATGACTGTGGGATGCCCAGTAATTGAACACAGGAATGACTATATACACCTCTGGTATATACACTTCTTCTCCAGCACACTACTTGCTGACCGTTACTCTTCTCCTTTCCTCTCTCCAGGTTTCCTGAAACTGTGGACCCTCTGTTGTGTAACTCAGTATGTTGGTGCTAGCTGGGCCTTAGATGAACTACTACTCCCAGCCCATCTATCTTCCAGACGCATCCGGCCTGTCCTGTAGTCTAATGGCTCTCCTTCCCCTTGGTTGGATCCTCCCAACTTCTACAGACTGCTCTCTCCTCTCAGACTGTCTCAGCCTTCTCATCCAACTCCCAGGGGGCCGCCACTTACCGACTATATGGTGGATTCTTTAAAGTGTCTCCTTCCATGTAGAACTCAGCTGCTCTCCTGCTTCTCCTGTGCCACTCCAGGAGCCGACTCCCGCCCCTGGCCACACCCAAGCCCCAGGTTCACCCCCCCCCCCAGACTGGGGGATCCCCTCCCGGGTGAGGCCTGAACCACAGCTCCAGCTACATCCTCATCTCTTCCACCCAAACTCTTCTGACACCTGCTGGCAGATCGCTGTATTTAAGTATTTATTTTGAGGCCTGCCCCCTGTCAACCAAGCCTGTGGATTGGTCAGGGCTCCTTGTCATACATCAGGAAGTGACACCTCCTCATCCATCCCCCTTCTAGAGCTTTCCCAGCTCAAGGGGAGGAATCTCCAAGAAGTGTCCCTTCCCTCCACCTCCAGCCCCTCCCCTGAGCCACTCCCCAGCCCAGATCAAAACATTCAGGCCTGCACTTACAGTCAGGCCTGACTAGATTAGTTCTACTACCAAAACTCTATAAAGTAAAAGCACCTACACTATGGGGGCACTGCATAATAAAACCCAGTGACGAGCCCTCTAAGTTGGTTGGCACTTTGATTGTGGTCCTACAAGCTGGAGAATCTTTGTGTAGGGTGAGCCTCAGAGCGTCCTCATTGCGTATCAGTGACAGTGCGGTGTGAGTTTGTGGCAGGGGTCTAACACAATGTCTGTCACACCATTGTAGTCTATGGGGCCAAAAATGCCTAAATCCGTTTCAAAAGTACCTCATGTAGCTTTTGGAGCATCATGTGATAAACTGCAGGGGCTGCCTGAGTGCTGAATGTTCAGGTAGGTCCTAGGAGGAGAACTCCACTACAGCCTGTGTCCTCATGCTGTTATGGGAGGCGGAGCATCCATCCATCCATCCATCAAGATGTGACATCCCACCCACTGTGTTCTTTTTTAGTTACTGGGCATGGAGGAGGGAGGGAGGGACTGGGCTGTCATTTAGGATCTGTATACACACCCACAGGTGTGATGTCAATATCATGTGACCTGGCCAGCTCAGATCATCATATTCTCTCCAGCAATAGAGACCAAACTGAGCATGTGCAGCTTTACTACCCTCACTGTGTATTATCTGGCCTTGCCAAGAGAGACCCTGCAGGAGGGGGAGAATCTATCCATACAGGAACAAAGAGCCTTTTTACACAATGCAGAAGATTAACCCCTTAGGTTCCACAGTGAGTATAACAAGCATGCTATGCTGCATATACAGACTGATTTTGCTGTTGTGGGCTTAGTAACACTTTAAATGCCCAATCTGACCTATTTTCATGTTCTAATTAATCCCGGCATAAGAAATAATTTGTGCTGCATGTCATTCTTCTTGCCTGCTTCCTTTCGCTGTAATCGCTATATTTATTTGTTGTGTCATCACCCGCGCATGCTCAATATGTCTGCCTTTTCCGGCAAGCCTAGACTCCGCCGGAAAAATGCAGGGCTTATGCTGGGGGTGCGTCATTTCCTAATGTCGACGTCAGCCCTGACATCCCGAGATAGTAGGTCTTCATTCAGCTATAAGATCCTCCTCTCCACCTCCACCTCCTCCTTGTGTACACCTTGTGACTCGCTCTTACTGCGCATGCTAGGGATGACGGACACCATTAGATAGCGAGGGCGGAAATAAAATACAGCAAAGACACGGAAGCCCATAATCGGAATGGCGCAGGTGAACATGTAACAGGAGCTGTTCCAATATAAAGATTATTTACAGTAAGAATGCTTTGCAGACATAATCTTATAGACAGATTAATTTGTGATAGCTTATTACATTGTACATTTTTTTAAATTAGGTTGAATTTGGAGAGCATACAACCGCTTAAGGCTTCGAGCTACAGGCATCTGAGCACTCATATGTGAATAGTCAGGGTTGTATTGATGATTACAGAACAGCAACGATTTTTGTCATTTATTTTTGACTGAAGTTCAGCTGTAACACATGAGAGAAAACATTGGGGGCTTATCGCAGATGACTATATGTGAGATAAATATTTTCCCCCAGGGAGGTATTTTAGTATTATTTTTCTTCCTAAGTCAATCTTTCTGCCAACAATTTTATTATTTTAGTCTGAAAGAATAAGATTGTCAATCACAAGTTTTCATTCAGCTAGCAAGCAAATTTAAATAAAATGTAAAGTATCCAGAAATGGGACATTTGCACACATATTTATGAGTGTTCTGGTAATGAGAAGCAGGGGATGTTTGGAATTCCTTTTGCAGCATGTGTGTCTCCATGCAGTATGACTGACTATTTGGCTTTAAGGTTCAATTCATCAATGCTGAAAATAAGTCCTTGAGATGCATAGATAAGTGTCTATGTGCTCGGTACTTCAGTTATTAATTCAGTCATAGCTGTGATGCACCAGTTTATCACACTCCATAATCTGGCACCTCCAGTATGTGATGTATGAAAGGAGTCCCAAAACATGCCCACTGCAGGCTCCGTGATATAAAATGTCAGTACTAAAGCTGGTCAAAAATGGAGCAAATGTTGGCCTTTTCCTGATGAACAGATTGTATTTTGCTCAGTTGGTGACCCTGTAGCCCACTTCCCGCCCAACATCTCTCAAATGAAGAAATTGAAGGAGCCGGAGCTGCAGTAAATATATATATATATATATATATCTGCGCTGTGTAGCGGGGATGGAGGAATCTGTTAGATTTGTTCCATCCAGCATCTTAGCAATTACAGAAACGTACAGATTCAGCCTAATTACCTAAATCTAAAATATTATAGCGCTACCCCTGAAGGACCTGCTTGGTAATTTGGGTTCCCTATTCTGCACCTCGACTCCAAGTACAACCTTAGCCCCTCTGACACACCTGGCTGAATGAAAGTTGCTGCAAGCACTTGAATGCGAGTATAGATACCTTTTCTTTTTTTTATTTAACAAATGGAGTATAGATGCCTTTAACTTGGCTGTGAATTAGTACCAGGAAATAGACACAAGACCATTTAGTGGCATATAAGCTTAATATGGTGGTACAGGTTAGAATAAATGATGGTTTGAATTTAAATGAACACACAGAAGGTAGGTTCAGACGCAGTCCACTGAACAATATAATCACTATGCCAAAGTACCTTAGAATATAGTTATGTGCCAGTAGACTGCAATCAACTCATAAATCAGCAAGTCCGCAATAAACCGTGCATATAACTGCAATGTTAATAATTATACTATAACTAGTTTAGAGTGCATTCTGTGAAAATGGCTAAGATGTGGTGCAATGTCTCCTGAGAGGTAGCTCTTAGCATAAGCAACAGTTGAAGCAGCTGTAAAGGGACAGTCTTTAGTCCTAACTCTTTACTGTAGGTACCTAACTCTTCAGCCGACTAGCACTGGGGCCCATTTGTACAGTTGGTGAACATGAGAATAGTCCCAGTCAAGTCTGCAGGCAGCAATAAGGCTACTGGATGGTTGTATGGTCAGTTCCTAAAGGGCTCAGTCTCTCTAGCAGCAGATAGTAAATCCTCACAGCAGCAGCTTACCAGTCCCAGGGATATTGCAGCTCACCATCCTGTCACACACAGTGATCAGTTTACTCTCTGCTCTGCACCCAGGTGACTCTGGCTGCCTGTACATTGAACTCAGTACTCCAGATATTCAGCAGAGGTGGTGCACACTGAATAGTGATGTGCACTCTCCAGTCCACCTTACAGCCTGGGAAAATGCTATTCCTCTGGGCAATCTCCTCTCTGGGGAATGCAATTCTCTAGCTTTTTATCACAGCATAGTTTCTCATCTGAACTACTGTTCCCACAGTGCAGTGATGTCTGATTCAGTCTATTCGACTCTTGCTGCTCAGCAGCTCCCTCCTTTTTCTGAAATGGCTGTTAACCAGCTCAGCACCACAGGGCAGCAGCTACGGAGAGCAGCTGCAGCCAGTGTTTCTCTTACTCTCATTCTCAGGCAAACATCTGGCTAAAATATAATCCCCTATATGCGTTTGCACAGTTTAACCGCATTATTAATTATAGAAAAAATGTCAGAGTCTCCTCCCCATGCCTGTGATTAAGATAAGTGACAGCAGCCAATTGGTGAGCTCAATCCTATGTTGTACTTTCCTGTAAATCATGAACTTAAAGGAGAGCCAAGGGAAAAGCATTGGCTTGGGTAAATTTACTAACCGGCAAACTAGAATTTTGGGTGCTTCAAGGGAAGAGTTCGGAGCCTGAGCTCCGAGCTGGGCTTTAACTACGTTACAATGATTTACATGAGGTGTCTACAGATTTTGCTACTCTGTTTCAGCAAAAAGTTACAAATCAGAAAGTTTTAAATTAGTAATATTCTTCCCAAACATTATAATCCTTTAGATCTGTGAAAAAATGTCATCTTTGTCTTCCATATACTGTATAATAATTACTTTCTTTCACAGGTTGTTGAATAGCTGAAATGAAGAGTAAGCAGAAAGCAGAGTAATTATCACTATATAAAGCTGTGATTACCTCTGAGGAGCACATAGGTGTATGAAAAAGAGATTTTTTTTTTAGGGTTCCCCAGTCTTTGGCTGTATCTGAGATACTTGGCTCTGTAAGGGAATTTTTCTTATGTTCCTATTAATTGCATAGTATTATCTCTCTTCACATGAAAAGCAAGCATTTTGCAGACATTTTGGCTAAAAACAATAGCTTTAAAGCGAACTATACTCTCAGATGAGAAGACCTTTTTTAATTCATACACTAACTCAGGGTCTTTATTACCTTCCTTAAGTGGAATACATAAAAAGCCCAGTAAACACAGAAATAAAAAAACTGATTTTGCAGCAATACTATCCTTCCTTCTAAAGCTGGGTACACATCAATCAATATTCAGCTGGATCAGCAGGGACCAGACAAATTTCGATCTGTGTGTGGCCCTTCCTGTTTTACAGAGGTTGATCGGGATTGTTGGAAGACTTTCACTCGATCAGCCGTTGCAGCCAATCAGCTGCAGTGGTGATCAGTGTAATCTGACAATGGAGGAGTCCCTGCTGTCGAAATACAATAGCATTTGTGTAGATGGGGGAATCCGTACCTTTTTTTTCATTCAGTCCCCTGGCTGAGCGAAAAAAAATGAAGTGTGTATACCCAGCTTTAGGCTGTTACCTGTAGTAATTATTTTCCTCCACTAATGTCCCCAATCTGCTGGACTAAATGACAGCCAGCAACATTTAAAACCACATCTGCTGAGACCAGGATGTCCCTCTTGGAGGAAGTCATCACACTGAACTGGGTTTGGATTACTACTGCACTGAATGGCATTCACATGTGATTGAAGTAAGTGCCATTTATAGTAGGTGGAACGACTTTCTACTGCTGGAAGAGAAGAGAAAGAAAGAACCTGTGTGTGACATTGCTAGACCAGCCATAAAACCCTTGGAAAAAGTGTGGGGAATAGTGTGCTTCAACAGCACACTCTTCCCAACGCGCACGTTCCTGTAGGAATGGCTGTGCATATAAGTGGGTGCTGAAGCCACCGACTGGAACCATATCTATTCAGAGAAAGAGAATGTCACCAGCACACCAAGGATAACCAGAGTGAGTACAAAGCATTATTCAGCGTTTGCATTGTTACAGCAGATTGCAATGTTTCTGAGCCACGCAGGACCCCTTCATCAGGCAAGTGACATGCCTGATGAAGAGGTCCTATGTGGCTCCGAAAATTTGCAATCTGCTGTAATGTGATTGCTGAATAAAGCTTTGGATTCGCTCTGGAGATCCTTGGTGTACTGGAGACATTCTCTTGCTCTGCTTTAAACAACAACAAAGAAAAATTCCCAGCTTAACTTACCAGCAGGCCTGCAACAAACCAAATTTTTTCTTCCTAACAATTCACGTAAAAAACAGGGGTTTAGTTTACACGCATTTAAATACAAATACAGTGGCTGCTGGTGCCGGACGGCACCCACCACCCTCCCTGGCCAGTCAGTCAGTAAGTCGGGGCCTCACACTTACCCCATCTTGCGGTCAGCGCTCCAGGTGGCGTCAGCTTCTTTTCGGGCTGTTCTCTCTGGCTGCTTCCTCGCTTCCCCTGCGTCTCCTCCCTCCTCCTCCTGGCGGCTAATCCAATAGGATCTTCTTTCGACCCTCCTGCTCTCAAATAATCAGGAAAATAGACAGCAGATTTTGGCCGGTTGCAGGTACCCATGACAGGCCAACGTCTCAAAATAGGTCAAACACATTTATATTTGTTTATGTATTCCTGTCTCAATGCCTTTGCCTTATATGGTTATATGCAACTTTGTATGTGCAACTTTCTTTTTGTCTTGAAAATTAATAAAAAATTATTATATAAAAAAAAAAACAGGGGTTTGTTGGGTGTCCAGTGCGCCCTGTACCTTTTAAGGAGGTATGGGCTCCCTCCAAGCATACCTGTCCCCAATCTATCCATTAACATATATGTGCTTCTACTATGCAGGCTCTCAAAGTTTATAGAGTTAGGACTGCAGATAATACTGGGGTGCCTTGTTGCGGCCTCTGCAGCTTACATGTGTATTTGTTAATGCGTGCAAACGAAACCCCTGTTTTTAATGTGAGCTGTTAGACAGGACAATTCAGAGTGTTGCAGGCTGACTGGTAGGTTGAGCTGGGAATTTTTCTTTGTTGTTGTTTGACATGCGTTGCTCTTCCATGAGCTCCTTGCCGTTTGTTTGTAGCATGGGGTTCTATTTTACTTTTACACATTTTTAAACTGTTGTTTTTTATCTGCTTTTCCACTATCTATACAAATATTGTTTTGCAAATGAACATGTAATAAAAGATAAAGGCTTCCCTGAGCACCTTGGGTTAGTTAAAGAGACAACACAGAAGAGGAAGCTTGCTTTGAAGCCCCCCTTGTCTGATTGAACCTCATACCGAGAGAGAGAAGTCACTCATTGAGTTTTGTATGCAACAGACATATTTCTCACTTGATATGTAATCATAATGTAAAAAGGATATTAGCGCTTCACCCACAAAAATATGTATATTTGCACGTTAACAAAATGAAAGGAAGCATCTAGCAATAAAAGAAATTTCTCATCCCACAAGTTCTGAGGCATTGGTCACACTGTCCACTGAAGAGCTGAAGAAGTGATGTTTGGCCAAAGTTAGCCAATGAGTTACTTTTCCTGAGAAATGATCCTCACCTTGGACAACCACATTGCAATCCATTGAATGGATGAAGGATAACGAATTTTCTTAAATATAAGGTAAAGATACGTTTTCTGAACTTTCACTACATTTCATTAGGAATAACTTTAGTCTTTTTAAAAGTCAAACCTTATAACAAACACTGCTTTCCTATGCCAGCCCTAGATGGTGATGGAAAGTGTGAGAAATGATGGCCCAGTAGACCGGAGGTCAGCAACCTGTAGATCGTGCTCTACCAGATCACGGGCAGGTGGCTGGTAGATCGCGGCCTGGGCTTGCTGACCTGCCATTCCAGAACATCCAAAGGAGAAACATACACTGCTCAGGTTGTTGGCAGGTGGACCTGTAGATAGACCTGGGTGCCTACCACGGAAAACAAACAAATCGGCAGCACTCCACAAATGAACTTTTAGGCTTGCGATTTATTTATCGAAAAGGCACATGGAGGTACAGGTAAGTACAGGTAGACGCGTTTCACTCGATAAAATCAAGCTTAATCATTCCAGAGCATCAAATAGAGAGCAATGCAGAGGGACCACTTGTAAAGTTGGAGCTGTAGAAGGGATCAAGTCCTGCATAAGCCGATACCTCCTCTGTAGTGCCGGCTCCTGTCCCATACAGAGTGATACTAACTGCACTCCATCTCTTATCCCAGCTAACAGTCTCCAGAGTGGTGCCAGCAGCAGGAAAGAAGAGATCTTCAAGTCATTGTGAAGCAATACACTGGGCATAATAGTATATGGCTGCTTTCACACTGATGTGCTGTGGTTTCTTCAACCTTGTCAGTGCAGTGCAATGTTCCAGCAGCTTTCCTGTGGGTTTGCTGCGTTTAGCCATCGACCTCTATTAAATCCTGCTGGTTTGCCACCCCCTAACATTACGTGTGAACAAGCATGAGTGCTGCTCCTCTGAAAAGCGATCCAAGTTTGTGTTGATAGGTGGTGAGGAGGCGATATGTTGCCTGCTCAACACCTGATTTAAACCCATGACTGCTGTGCAATGCACACATTTGCGACACGGTAGTCGTGCAATTAGGGGTTTAATCCAGATGCGAAGAAGCGGCACTGTGACCGGTGATCTTTGACTTCTCCCGTGCTGTACAGGTAGATCTCAACTTCTCTCAGTTTGCCTACCCCTGCAGTAGACAATATATTGGGGTTGATTTACTAAAGACAAATAGACTGTGCACTTTGCAAGGTCAGCTGCATTCATTTTCCCTAGCAAATGAAATGTGGTGAAGTTTCACTTTGTAAAGATTACCCAGGTGCAAGGAAAATGTAAAAAAAAACATTAACTGATGGAAATCAGCAGAGCTTTAGCACATTTACTAAACTCTGGGGATAATGAGTGAACCTGCACAGTCTGTTCGCCTTCAGTAAATCCACCCCATTCCGTCTGTCTGAAAACAAAAGACTCTCAGAAATACCCCCTATGTTCAACCATGTGATTTTTGCCTAGGCTTTAGAATAGATGAGGGAGCTTGGGAATATATATTTTTTTGCATTGCAAGAAAGAGGTACTTTTTATTTGAGACTTTGTACTATTAACATGTCCCTGGAGGTTTATAAGAAGTTTGTATTTTGAAAAGGGTATTTTTAGTTTAAAGTATGTCTGGTTTAATCACTTCAATACCAACAGGTTACACCCCCTTCCTTTCCAGGCCATTTTCAAGTGCTGTGATAGTTTGTCGAACAATTACTTAGTTATGCAACACTGCACCCAAATGAATTGTATAATTGTAAACTCCCTATAACATTTTTTTTTTTATTATTATTTTTTACTTTATAAAGGAAAATAGATTGACATTATAAGAGACTGATTTCCTTACTTTGTTATAAAGCATATCAAATGCATATATTACATTTCTTAAAAAAAAAAAAAAACTAACAAATACGTGCCTATTATTTACTCTGTGAAAGTTATAGAGTCTAAAAACTATGGTATATACAGTATACTCATATAAAAAACAGTGCAGCGCTACAGGATAAGATGCAAAAAAAATAATTGAAAAATTCGCTCATATGATCTCAAGAAAATAAATAATAAACTTCAATTGCGTTACTCAGCTATATGCGAGTTTACACAAACTGCTTACCAGCTGTAAATGGCCACTAAATTATAGGTGGTCAAGCAGGGCATGGGGAAATAGGTATCCCTTAAACCAGAGATAAGCAATTAGTGGACCTCCAGCTGTTGCAAAACTACAAGTCCCATCATGCCTATGCCTCTGGGTGTCATGCTTGTGGCTGTCAGAGTCTTGCTATGCCTCATGGGACTTCTAGTTCTGCAACATCAGGAGGTCCGCTAATTGCATATCCCTGCCTTAAACCATGTAGGCTCTCCTCAATTACACTACTCCATTGGAACTCAAAAGTAAAAACAAAGAAAGCGCTTCCATAGTGCAGTATATAAATTACCGATTTATTGGTAAAACAAATGATTGCACTTACAAGAAATCTGGATAAAAAACAGCATACAATGCACTCCATTGGGCAATCAACTGTTGCGACTTCCCTCCGGGCTCTCTCGTACATCGCCCAATCACAAAGGAATCACGTGATGCCGTCACCGTTGCAGGCCCCAACCTGCGCGTTTCGTCACAAAGAGCGTCGTCTGAGGATAGGCTGGAATGACATGTCATCACATGTGTCGACTTTATATAGAGCGGCAGCACCAGTTTAACTGCTGCCCGCTAGTTACCCATACCAATTGAGATAATGGGAACCAAGTACTAAAAATAGAGATGCTTAGAAGGACCCACATACAAAACACAAGATACTACCATCTAGTGGAGAAAAACTAAACTACACTAATATGTTTTAAAATAATCTGGAAGCCTAGAGGGAAACAAAGCATAGGGATACGACAGTAAGTAATACTTCTTCTAAAATTACAAAAATAAAATGGGTATTATTAATGAAACAATTTATAGCCCAGTCCACATTTAAACCAAAAGGAACATAAGATTTCATATCAAAAATCAGTATATTGTACAGCCGTGGCTAAACGTTTTGGGAATGACACAAATATTAATTTTCACAAAGTCTGCTGCTTCAGTGTTTTTAGATCTTTTTGTCAGATGTAACTATGGTATACTGAAGTATAATCACAAACATAAGTGTCAAAGGCTTTTATTGACAATTACAACATTTATGTTTTGTTCCCCAAGCCACTTAGTTATCACTTTTACCTTATGGCACGGTGCTCCATCATGCTGGTAAAGGCATTGTTCATCACCAAACTGTTCTTGGATGGTTGGGAGAAGTTGCTCTCGGAGGATGTTTTTGTACCATTCTTTATTCATCGCTGTGTTTGTAGGCAAAATTGTGAGTGAGCCCACTCCCTTGGCTGAGCAGCAACCCACACATGAATGGTTCCAGGATGCTTTACTGTTGGCATGACACAGGACTGATGGTAGCGCTCACCTTTTCTTCTCCGGACAAGGTTTTTTCTGGATGCTCCAATGGGAAATGGAATTCATCAAAGAAAATGAGTTTACTCAAGTCCTCAGCTGTCCAATCCCTGTCCTCACACCTGCCTGTTGCCATTTTTGAGCAAAGCTCTGCACTGGCGGTGCTCCAATCTGCAGCTGAATCAACTGTAGGAGACGGTCCTGGCGCTTGCTGGATATTCTTGGGTGCCCTGAAGCCTTCTTCACAGATGCAGTGGAAATGTTTTTTTATGGAATTAAGTTCATTTTCATGGCAAAGAGGGAATTTGCAATTAATTGCAATTAATCTGATCACTTTTCATAACATTCTAGAGTAATGCAAATTGGCATCATAAAAAGTCAGCAGACTTTTAATATTTGTGACATTCTCAAAACTTTTGGCCAGGGCTGTATATTTGAAATTTGTCAAAGTTGACATTTTAACTGTCTAACACATTTCTGGAGGCTCTAAAATGCCAAGACAGTACAAACACACCCAAAATTACTCCCTTTTTGAAAATAGACAGAGCAAGGCGTTTGGTAAGAGGCATGGTGAGTATTTTGCAGATCTAATTTTTTCCCACAATTATGGAAAACAAAGAAAGTAAATAATATTTGTTTTTCTTGTTTTAACATGTTATTTCTCACATACAGCATGGACATATTTACAGTTACAGCCCAAAACATACTCTGCTACTCCACTTAAGTATTGGGGTGCCACATGTGTGAAACATTTTAACTGCCTAGCCACATAGAGGGACCCAAAATTTAAGGAGCACCTTCAGGCTGTCAAGGGACGTAAATTCCACTGAGAGCAGTAGTAAGACCCCTTTCACACTTGTGCTTATTCAAAGTCACGTGGTTTATGCACCAAAGTCGGACCAAAGTAGTACTTTGAAGTCGCTATGACTTGAAGTCGCACAGATATAAATGGTACTCATTGAAAATCATGGAGTACGACTTGTCATGCAACTTTGCAGTCCCAAGTCGCAGGACAAGTCGCACAAGTGCAAAAGGGGCCTAAAGCTTCTTAAAAAAAAGTTTTACCCCCAAGGTAATTGGCTTTGCATACTAGCACATTATGAAATACTTACCTCAAAACTTAGCCCTCCAGTGGCACGCTATTACCACTGATAGTGCTTTCATGTTCACCCAGTCTACCTTCTGGGTTTGCGGGCTCCAGCCATCTGATTGGCTGAGCCGTAATTATGTCTCTCTCACACATGCGCATGGGAGCCCTGGACACAGCACAGAACTTTGAAGATATGGCACGGGTATGCCGTTCCTTCAAAACACATGCGGTGGTGACATCGCTGGCTGCTGTTTGCTGGAATACCTCCTGAATGGTGCACTTTTAGGAAATATTCACTTTACCTACAGGTAAGCGTTATTATAAGCTTACCTGTAGATAAAAATGTCACACAAGTCTTTACTACCACTTGAAATGCCAGAAACACACACTAAATAACCTTGTTTTGGGAAGCAGATGCTCCAAGTTATTTGATAAGATGCCCAATTCTTTTTGCAGGGAACTCCTGATCCATTGAAGCAGAGATGTCATTTTCTACAGGTTCATACTCTGACTGTGGGGTCTTTCTGCTGCTCTCATGAGTCACACTAAGAATTTTAAATGCCTCTTTACTACTGAACATTTTTTGGATATTGGGGTAGAACAGCAAAACATGTACAAAAGGAAAATGGGCAGCACAGTTAGCACTTTCACATAGCAGCACTAGGGTCGTCAGTTCAAATCCCAACCATGGTACTACCTACCTGGAGGTTGCATGTTCTCCCTGTGCCTGCGTGGGTTATAAAATCTGCATGAATGTGAGTTAAGGACCTTATATTGTAAACTCCTTCGAGAGCAGGGACTGATGTACAATATACACTATATTACCAAAAGTATTGGGACACCTGCCTTTACACGCACATGAACTTTAATGGCATCCCAGTCTTAGTCCGTAGGGTTCAATATTGAGCTGACCCACCCTTTGCAGCTATAACAGCTTCAACTCTTCTGGGAAGGCTGTCCACATGACAGAGATGAGCGAGTTTGGGGTGGAGGGACTTGACTGGCCTGCACAGGATGAATTAGAGGATGAATTAGAGTGGAGACTGCGAGCCAGGCCTTCTCACCCAACAAAAGGGCTTGACCTCACAAATGCACTTCTGGAAGAATGGTCAAACATTCCCATAGACACACTCCTAAACCTTATGTACAGCCTTCCCAGAAGAGTTTAAGCTATTATAGCTGCTACAGCTGCTGAAGCTGTTACAGCTGCTATAGCTGAACCCTATGGACTAAGACTAAAGTTCATGTGTGTGTGTGTAAAGGCAGGCATTCAAATACTTTTGGTAATATAGTGTATATGTAAAGAGCTGTGTAAATAGTTAGCACTATATAATGAATAATGCTGCCTCTGGCAGCAAACCAGAAACATTGGCAGTGGCTATGATCCCCAAACCAGAAACACTGGCACTGGCTGTGATTTGAAAACACTGGCATTTGCTGTGATCAGCCACTGACTGTGATTATGTGTATTGTGTGGACTGTGATGTGATTTGATCACTGGCGCTGGCTGTGATCAGCAAGCTGGAAATACTGCCACTGGCTGCGATCTGCAAGCACTGGCAATGGCAGTGGTCAGGAAAACTGCCACTGGCTGTGAATAAATGTATTGTGTGCACTGTGATGTGATTTTAACCACTTAACCTCCTGAAGATTTACCCCCCTTCATGACCAAGCCACTTTTCGGGACTGCGTTAATTTAACAGATAATTACACGGTCATGTGAGCCTGTGCCCAAATAAAATAGATGTCCTTTTTTTCCCCACAAATAAAGGGTATTTGATCATCACTGTGTTTTATTTTTTGGGCTATAAACAAAATTGTTTACACTATAAACAAAAAAGACCGACAATTTTGAAAATGAAAAAAAAACTATATTTTTTACTTTCTGCTATAAAACATATCCAATAAAATATTGAAAAACATCTAATTTCTTCATAAATTCAGGCCAATATGTATTCTGCTACATATTTTTGGTAAAAACAAAAAACACAATAAAGCGTATATTGATTGGTTTACGCAAACGTTATAGTGTCTACAAACTATGGGATATATAGTGGCATTTTTTATTTATTTATTTTACTAGTAATGGCGATGACTGTGATATTGCGGCGGACATTCGGTCACTAACTGACACTTTGACACTTGTGGGAACCAGTGACACTAAAAATATGCACTGTGACTGTACTAATGACACTGGCTGGAAAGGGGTTAAACATCTAGGTCAATCAAAAGGTTAAATGTGTGCCTAGCCAGTGTTTTAGTGTACACTGTGTGCTGCTTTTACTATGGGAAGAGATTAAATTTATTCCCTGCTTTGCAGGAACACAAAATCCATCCCTTCCCCCCTGTCAGAACGAAGATCTGCCTTGTTTACATAGGCAGATTGCTGATCTGTGTAATTTACCAACGATCAATGGGTGCCGGAGGACATCCAGTGCACAGCACCCGTGGTCGGCTTCTTCTTTGAACATTCACAGCAGAAGCAGCACGCGCATGCCTCCTGCAGGGGGAAATGCCAAATCACGCTCAACTTCTTTTGGACATTAATGGCTGTGTGTTGAGTTATTTTGAGGGGACAGCAAATTTACACTGTTATACAAGCTGTACACTCACTATTTGTAGCAAAGAGTAATTTCTTCAGTTTTGTCACATGAAAAGGTATAATAAAATATTTACAAAAATGTGAGGGGTGTACACTGGCAAACAGTAGATAAACAAGTATAACACCAGGAAACAGTAAATAAACAAGTATAACACCAGCAAACAGTAGATAAACAAGTATAACACCAGCAAACAGTAATATATCAATATTTAACCCTCTCTGAAGAAAAGAGTTCTTTAGTGAATGCAGCTTTATAATAGACTTTTGCAAAGTGATATAGGCTCCCTAAGTGAGGGGAAGAATGAGGAGTAGTTGTAGTTCAGTATTCCTTGCTAAACAGTTCAGTTGATCTTCAGCTAGATTTTGTAGGTTAAATGGTCTATACCAAACAATGACTGATATAACAAAACAAATTTCAAGGAAGTTTAATGTGAGTATAAAAGCACTCTTTCTGCAGAAGAACAATGAAAGCTTCACAGTGATCACTGACGTAAATCCGTGGAACTACAAGTAGCAACAACCCAATGTAAAGTATGAATGCTTGTATTTAGCTTCCACTCCCAAAGTGAATGAATAGGCCTCTCCTAGTAGTAGATATACTTACAGATATGAATAATCAGGTTATCTGTGCACAGTGTCTGTTAGGATGGGTTTTCACCCACTCACCACACAGGAACAGAGGATGTAGATCCTGTATACACCACTGCTGATGATGATGAGGATGGTGATGAGCTCTCCGGTCTTTGGCTCTTAGGATGATTTCCAGCCTCCACAGCCTCTCACTGCGGCTCTTCCGGATCTGTCGCCCATGCAGGGTGTATGGATCAGGAACAGACCCCGCTTGTTGTAGGGCAGGTCACTCAGGCTGCTCACTGAAGTCTCTGCAGGGTATCTGGATTGATGAGCCTGTGAACACAGATCATGACTCCACCACTTTCAGCAACAGATTCCCTGCATACAGATCCACACCGGTCCAGAGAGTGCGGGCTAGGCCCAAAGCCTCTGCTTATATAGTGCACCTCTTCTCCCAGAAAACCTCCTCTTCCCCACAGTCTGTTGGTAGATGTTGTTTTCTCCAGCTACAGCCAGGGGGAAAATCCTCACAAATAAACTACAACTCCCAGAGTGCATCTCTTCCTTGACAATATTCGAGCCAAAGATAAGCAAGCTGGAACACTAGGGAGAACAGCTGCATTAAACGTAGTAGCAGAAACGTCTTCTCATTGCTGGGAGTGTGTATACCCAGTTCCTGGCTACATTCTCCCCCCACTTAAAGTCTTTGGTCCCCAAATATGCAGGGATTTTCAACTATCACTTAAGGAAAAAAATATGATTAGTCAACCTAAATCAGAATTTATATTCAACAAGTATTGACAAACATCTGGATTTTGCTTGAACCACTTATATACAGTACATTCTTATTTAACCCGTAGTTTTCTGACAGGCCAGGGCGATAGCCGTGCCCCACCCAGTAGTGTCAGAGTCCACATTGAGGTCACTTTTGCCCAATTGATGGCAACAGGATCAGGCATAGAATCTGACGTTTGAATAGTGGGAATTAATCTGTCAGAGCTCTCCCCCAATGTATCATAAGTAAGTCTTCTGGGGGGGGGAGGGGTGTATGTTTCTTCTTAACCGGACAGAAGAGCTTGATTCTGACTTTGATACAGTACTTCTTTCATGACTATCCAAGGGGGTGGAGCCCCTTTCAAGGTTCACTTCAGGAGTAGAATTTCTTTCTGGACTTGATATAGTAGTGACTCCCCTCTCCGAACTGACTGAAGAAGTAATTTGCTTCTCAGGACTTGCTATAGGAGTAAGATTCCTTCCCGGGCTCGTGACTGGAATAGTACTCTTTCCAGGGCTTGTGACTGGAGTAGGATTCTTTCCAGGTCTTGTGACTGGAGTAGGATTCTTTTCAGGACTCGTGACTGGAGTAGGATTCTTTTCAGGGCTTGTTACTGTAGTAAAATTCTTTCCAGGACTGGTTACTGGAGTAGAATTTTTCCTAGGGCTGGTTACTGGAGTAAGGGGCTCAGGCCTGAGAAGAGTAGGACCAGGTTCATCAATAATATCAGAGTCTAATCCTTCTCTCTTGTTTTATTCTTCTTTCGACAATGCTGCTTCCTTTTCAGGTTCACTGACGGGTCTCACCACATGTAGGCATTCATCTTTGAAACTAATTAAATCCCTTTGTTCAAGACTTGGAACTGGCCGTATACTTCCACTCAAAGGAGCATTTCTCTTCCTAGTTAATGGTGGAGCATTCCTCTTCTAAGCAGGGGAGCTTTGTGGTCACTTCTCTCATTGGTGTTTGTCTTGTGAATCAAGGTTTGACTTCTGTTTCAGGAATAACAACTGGGGCCCACAACTAGGAAGGTACTACCTCTTCATCCTCACTGTCATCTTGAACTAGCCCGGCAGGCCTAACAGGAAGTTTCTGACGGGATCGGGTCCTGGGGGGACCTAGAGGTGCAGGAGAACAAGGAGGCACCCGAACTGCATCTGACAGAGGACGTAGATGATCATGATGCCACATCTTAAGGGGTCCCGTCGTCCCTTCTGGCTTGATCTGGTAAACTGGCATTCCTGGAAGATGTTTACAGATGATATAAGGTTGAAGTCTCCAGCGGTAAGCCAATCTATGCTTGCCGGGTACACCTAGGTTCTTCAATAACACTCTATCCCCTGGTTGGAGATCTTGCACCTTTGCCTTGAGATCAAAATTATATTTGTTCATTAATTACCAGGTAGTAGCATGCTGCATAGCCTTCTCATAAGCTTGCTTTAAATTCTTCCGCAACCGATCCACATAACCCTTGTGGGAAGTCAAAGAAGTATCATCAGCAGATGTTCCAAAAACCAGATCAATTTGAAGTCTAGCCTCTCTTCCGAACATAAGGCGATAGGGTGAGTATCCAGTCGCATCACTTACGGTACTGTTATAAGCATGTACCATAGTGGCAATATGGTTTCCCCAGTGTTGCTTCCTCTCAGTGGGCAAGGTCCCCAACATATTCAGCAGAGTCCTGTTCAATCTCTTAGGCTGATGATCCCCTTGTGGGTGATAGGGTGTAGTTTGAGACTTTTTGATGCCCAACAACTTATACAACTGATGTATGAGCCAACTTTCAAAATATCTTCCTTGATCAGAATGGATTCGGACACGCAACCCATAATGAACAAAGAAATTCTCCACAAGTACCTTTGCCACCGTAGTTGCTTGCTGATCTTTTGTTGGATAAGCCTGAGCATATTGGTTGAAATGATCAGTCACCACCAAGATATTGCCTCTTCCACCTGTATCTTGTTCCAGGCACAGGAAGTCAATGCATACCAACTCCATGGGGCCCTGACTCTGTAAATGCTCCATGGGGCTCCATGGGGCAGTTACTTTGTTTTCCTCTGAATGCAAGGCAGGCAGGAACAACAGTAGCCCTCTATCTCCCTCCTCATATCTGGCCAATAAAACCTACCCCTGACTAGGCAAAAGGTTCTACCTATGCCTAAATGTCCATGTTCATTGTGCAAAAACACCAGGACTGACGTGCAATGTTTTTCCAGAAGGAATAGTTGCCAGGTTTCCTCAAACTCATCACCAGAGCCTCTTCTGTATAGCAGACCATCTCTCAACTGTAACTGACTCCATTATCGATGTAATAAATTAGCATGGACTATCAAGCTCTTCAGCAGCAATGTGGAATCTTGTTGTGCCAAGGCTTTAAGGGCTACATGACATAGAGGATCCTCCTCTTGGTCAGTTTTTATTTCCTTCTTTGTTAATCGAGGAAGACCCTCACTGTTTACTTGAGTCAGTCCACAATAAGGCCAAGGTACTCCAGATGGAGAAACTCCTATGGACTGTGCTCCTACAGTCCCTCTCAGGCATTGAACCAGGCCTTTGCATAGGGCTTGTACTCCTTCAGTAAGCACAAAGGTCCATTCTCAAAACTCCTCCTCGGGACGATGTGGTCGGCGGGACAGCGAATCAGCATCTCTGTTCCCAATTCCAGGTCGGTATTTCAGACTAAACTGGAATCCAGCTAGCACAGCCAACCACGATCCAGCTTTGCAGAAGTCAGCAGGTAGGTTAACGGATTATTATCAGTCTTCACTACAAACTGGGCCCCATACAAGTAGTCTTTCAATTTGTCGACAACTGCCCACTTTAAAGCCAGGAACTGCAATTTGTGTGCTGGGTAACTCTTCTCAGAAGGAATAAGGCTTTGGCTCACATAAGCCACTGGCCTGAGCTTGCCATACTGCTCCTGATAAAGGACTCCTCCCAGCCCATCTCTGCTAGCATTGTGAGGCTTGTAGGGTTTGGACTTATCAGCATATGCTAAGACAGGGGCTTCAGTGAGGCTTTTCTTCAGCTGCTTATAAGCTTCTTCACATGAATGAGTCCACTGCTCTTTGATGAACTTTTTCTTTTCTCTTCTGCCCAACTTCTTTTCTTTCATTTTCCCTTCTTCCTCCCCCGAAATCACCTGGAGCAATTCATTGAGTCTTGGCAAAGTTGGTCATAAATCTTCAGCAATACGAATAAAATCCCAGGAAGGATATCAGTTCTGTCACAGTCGCAGTTCTAGGCCATGCAGTGACCACCTCCAACTTCTTCGGGTCAGTAGCCACTCCCTTGGCCGAGACCACATGTCCCAAATAAGTGACCGAAGTATGATAGAACTTACACTTCTCCAGAGATAGTTTAAGCCCTTCTTCATCTAGTCTTTCAAATACCTTCTCCAGACGTGCCTCAGGCTCTTCCAGTGTTCTTCCAAACACTATGATATCATCCAGATACACCAGAACTTCAGTCAAGTTCATATCCCCCAATGTTCTCTCAATCAACCATTGGAAGGTGGCCGGCACCCCTGACAGTCCTTGTGGCATCAGATTGAACTCAAAGAAACCAAGGGAGCAGATGAAAGCAGTCCTCTCTTTGTCTTCAGCATGCATCGGTATCTGATAGATAGTATCCACTTTTCAGATTCAGCACACTAAACCACTTGTCCCCAGCAAGACACTGAAGGGCATCCTCAGTCCGTGGGGTGGTGTATTGATCCGGGACAGTTCCATATCAAATAGGGTTCGATAGTCTATACACATACGTAGTGTTCCATTCTTCTTCCGAACCACCACCATAGGCTAGGCATAGAGACTTTGAAACTTTTGAATCACTCCAGATTTCTTCAGTTCAGCCAACTCCTCTCTCAGATCGTCCAAGTCACTGAGCGGAATCCTCCAAGCTCTCTCCCGGAAGGGTTTATCTTCTTGTAAACGTATTCGATGCTGGGCACTTTTGGCACATCCCACATCGAAATCATTACTAGAAAAAATCTTCTAACAATGATCCAACTGTGACTTCATCCTTCTTCTCCAGTAAGCGGGTAACACAGCAGCACACTCTTCCAATTCCTTCTGTAATCCTTGGCACTTCTCACTCTTCTCAACTTCTTCCGGGGGCACTGGGGGGGGTAGCTGCGCTCACCTGCCCTACTGACATTCGTGCTTTCAATACCAGAGGATGGTCAGAGAAGTTCTGAAGGCTGATAGGCACCCTCTACATGCTTCATAACTGAACTTTAGTATAAACCAATTCGGGAACCCTTGCCATGCCAGCTGCTTCAGTTTGTGCATCCGTTTCCAGCACAACAAAGGGCCCTGGATGATCCCAAGTAATTTTCACGGTGGCCTTCAGACAAGCAACCTCTCCTGGCTAGCACTTTCTCTTTCATGTCCAGTTTCCATATCCACCCCAGGAGCTTTCTTCTCTTCAATCACTTGCTGGTAGGCCTGATATAATCGAGCGTGAATCTCAGTTGGCACAGACCCATCTTTTCCTATTACTTTTTCCAAGAGTCTTCTCACCAAATCTGTGTTTGTTCCAATCAGCATGGAATTCTGTTCAGCACCTGGAGGGCTAGGACACACTACGGCCAGGGTATCAAAGGTCTCAACCTTCCCTGTCGCTGCTGGTCCAAAGTAAATCCTTATGGGAATGCATCCATCGTATGGAAACTTGTCAGTCCCAATTCCCCAAATCTCGAACTCTTGAAGTTTGTTCAGAGGAATATGTTTTAGGTACTGATCGTAGAAATCTCGGTAGAATAAAGTGACTTGGGCTCCTGTGTCCAAGAGAGCTTGCATATAGACACCTTCTACCTGCACAGACACAATAGGGGATGACCCCACTAACTTCTCAGGTAGCTTGTCCACTCCTGCTTTGTTAGTGTCTGTTCTTGGCCCCCTTTGAGAGGATCTAACTATAGCCCTGGGTGGTGAATGAGCATTGACTCCCTCCACCCGACCCTCAGACCCTGGTGAGTTGGTTTAGGAGATATCCCCCCCTTCATCGGACTCTGCCTTTTTCTTGTTTCTTGGAGCTCCGTTCCTTCTTTGGGTTCTCAGTTGGTTCCTTCACTGAGACCCTCTGAAGTTTCCTGCCTTCTGAGTAGATAGCAGCTTTATCCAACTGTGAGCTTCCATCATACGCAACAATGTCTGTTGTAGTTGGTCTTCTGCCTGAGCTACTTGAGTGAGCAACTTGACTGGGGATTCCCCAGGAGCTGGGGAAGCCACTGGGGTTTTAGTACTCTCCCTCCACTCTGACTCTTCCTCACTGTCCACTTCAGATACCACTTGTTCTATTTGCACTGGTTGAGCAGATACTTTCCCAATCCTTGGTTCTTTTCATCTAACAGAGTTTCTTACTCCCTAACCAATCTTATTAATTCAGGGTAGATTGGTGTCATATGTGTCACCTTTAGCAGTAGACGAAGCACAATTGGGTGATAAGGTCTTGCTCCTTACAAAATTCGCTCCAGCCTAACTTTGTCAGCTTCTTTCGGGTCAATCCCTTTTTTCAAGATAATTTGATGTAAAACACGATCCACCCTAACAACATAGGCAGACAGCTTCTCTCCTCTGTACTGATGCATGGGCTGGAATTTGTACATCAAATCAGGAATCTTCTCCACCCTGCCATAAGCTCATTGTAGTCTATGTCTACACAATCATGCTTTCCTCTCTTCAGACCGCGGATAACATCTGCAGCAGGACTTCTCACGCTCTCACTTATTCTCTGTCTTTTCACTGCCTCTGGCACATTCCAATCTTCTACAGCTTGAATGGCTTGATCCATCCAGTTCTCAAATTCTTCCTCCCCTTCTGGTGTTGGAGTGCGACCCGAGAAGAACTGCAGTTTCCTGTAACCCTGATTGGCTGTATTATTGTTGCTCTTGATCAAATTCTCTACCATCCATATAGAACAAAGCTGGAGGCATCCCTTTGTTAGAGTTATCAGCTTCTTCTTCTTCTACATCAGGACTCACAGAACCACCCTGGGATTGTTCTTGTTCCAGGTTTCCTTTTGTCTATAGAGGTATCACCTGAGCTTCTAACCCTTCAGCTAAACTTACAGTCTCTTCCCGAAGTCCAGCTGGAACACTTTCTCGCCACTCAATTAGGGCATAGGTGTAGTCTTCCCCATATTCAGGCTTCACATCCACAACATAAGATCCTTGCTCTGGGAAGGCTGTTCTCATCAGCTGTCATACCTCTCTCTCAGACCTCCCAATTCCAGGCAGCCTCAACACACTAGCCAATCCCAGACGACTCCCTTCTTCTTGCACCCAGCTGATAGCAGTAGCGGAGTCTTCCCCTTCTCTCTGGGTGGTTCCTCGGACTCACTGGGGCTTACCATGAGGGCTATCCCAGACGAGCCCCCAAATGTAGCGCTGCCTTTGTGAGGGTCGCAAGATAATTCAATACCCCTCAGTTCCCTGACTCTGTGAGTCCTCTGCCACCTCTTACACACTGGGTTTACTCATAGTGTTAGTTTCCCTTTAAGTGAAGACACAGTAATAGAATACACAGGATTGAGGTAACTCAGGAATGTTTACTCAAATAATATGTTAGATGAAGAACTTTGACCCAACAGAGTAAAATTAAGCACATTTAATAATTCTTACAACTGGACAAAAGTCATACATTGGTAAATGATAGTTTATGCCAATTATTATATATTTACAGTATCTTACAAAAGTGAGTACACCCCTAACATTTTTGTAAATATTCTATTATATCTTTTGATGTAACAACACTAAAGAAATTACATGTTGTAATGTGTGTAAAGTAGTGAGTGTACAGCTTGTATAAAAGTTCTCATACTGGCCACTGGAAGTTCAATATGGCACCTCATGGCAAAGAACTCTCTGAGGATCTGAAAAAAAGAATTGTTGCTCTACATAAAGATGGCCTAGGCTATAAGAAGATGACCAAGACCCTGAAACTGAGCTGCAGCACAGTGGCTAAGACCATACAGCATTTTAACAGGACAGTTTCCACTTAGAACAGGCCTCGCCATGGTCGACCAAAGAAGTTGATTGCATGTGCTCAGCGTCATATCCAGAGGTTGTCTGTGGGAAATAGACGTATGAGTGCTGCCAGCATTGCTGCAGAGCTTGAAGAGGTGGAGGATCAGCCTGTCAGTGCTCAGACCATACGCCGCACACTGCATCAAATTGGTCTGCATGGCTGTCATCCCAGAAGGAAGCTTCTTCTAAAGATGATGCACAAGAAAGCCAGCAGTTTGCTGAAGGCAAACAGGCAAAGGACATGGATTACTGGAACCATGTTCTGTGGTCTGATGAGGCCAAGATAAACGTATTTGGTTCAGATGCTGTCAAGCGTGTGTGGCGGGAACCAGGTGAGGAGTACAAAGACAAGTGTGTCTTGCCTACAGTCAAGCATGGTGGTGGGAGTGTCATGGTCTGGGGCTGCAAGAGTCCTGCTGGAACTGGGGAGCTACAGTTCATTGAGGGAACCATGAATGCCAACATGTACTGTGACCTACTGAAGCAGAGCATGATCCCCTTCCTTTGGAGACTGGGTCACAGGGCAGTATTCCAACATGATAACAACCCCAAATACACATCCAAGACCACCACTGCCTTGCTAGAAAAAAAAAGCTTAAGGTAAAGGTGATGGACTGGCCAAGCATGTCTATAGACCTAAACCCTATTGAGCATCTGTGGGGCATCCTCAAATGGAGGGTGGAGGAGCACAAGATCTCTAACATCCACCAGCTCCGTGATGTTGTCATGGAGGAGTGGAAGAGTACTTCAGTGGCAACCTCTGAAGGTCTGGTGAACTCCATGCCCAAGAGGGTTAAGGCAGTGCTGGAAAATAATGGTGGCCACACAAAATAGACACTTTGGACCTAATTTGGACATTTTCACTTAGGGGTGTACTCACTTTAGTTGCCAGTGGTTTAGACATTAATGGCTGTGTATTGGGTTATTTTTATGGGACAGCAAATTTACATTGTTCTACAAGCTGTACACTCACTACCTAACATTGCAGCAAAGTGTCCTTTCTTCAGTGTTGTCACATGAAAAGATATAGTAAAATATTTACAAAAATGTGAGGGGTGTACTCACTTTTGTGAGATACTGTATATTGGTTGAATCTATAGAGTCACAATTGACATACACTATCATTTACTGGTGTGTGACTTTTGTCCAGTTGTAAGAATTATTTGATGTGCTTAATTTTAACCTGTTGGGTAAAAGTTCTTCATCTAACATATTCTTTGAGTAAACATTCCTGAGTTACCTCAATCCTGTGTATTCTATTACTGTGTCTTCACTTAAAGGTAAACTAACACTATGAGTAATCCCAGTGTGTCAGAGGTGGCAGAGGACTCAGAGTCAGGGAAACCAGAGGTGTAGTGAATTATCTTGCGACCCTCACGAGGGCAGCGCTACATATATACGTGATTTGGCAATTCCCCCCTGCAGGGGGCATGCGCGTGCTGCTTCTTCTGTAAATGTTCACAGAAGAAGCTGACCACTGGTGCTGTGCACTCGATGTCCTCTGATACCCATTGATCGTTGGTAAATTACACAGATCAGCGATCTGCCTATGTAAACAAGGCAGATCTTCGTTCTGACAGGAGGGAAGGGATATGTTCCTGCAAAGCAGGGAATAAATTCCATCTCTTCCCATAGTAAAAGCAGCGAGAGACTGGGCCGCAGGGCAGTATTCCAACATGATAACAACCCCAAATACACATCCAAGACGACCACTGCCTTGCTAAAAAAAAAAAGCTTAGGGTAAAGGTGATGGACTGGCCAAGCATGTCTATAAACCTAAACCCTATTGAGCATCTGTGGGGCATCCTCAAATGGAAGGTGGAGGAGCACAAGGTCTCTAACATCCACCAGCTCCATGATGTTGTCATGGAGGAGTGGAAGAGGACTTCACTGGCAACCGTCTTGTATAACAGTGTAAATTTTCTGTCCTCTCAAAATAATTCAAACATACAGCCATTAATGTCTAAACCACTGGCAACAAAAGTGAGTACACCCCTAAGTGAAAATGTCCAAATTGGGCCCAAAGTGTCAATATTTTGTGTGGCCACCATTATTTTCCAGCACTGCCTTAACCCTCTTGGGCATGGAGTTCACCAGAGCTTCACAGGTTGCCACTGGAGTCCTCTTCCACTACTCCATGACAACATTACGGTACTGGTGGATGTTAGAGACCTTGCGCTCCTCCACCTTCCATTTGAAGATGCCCCACAGATGCTCAATAGGGTTTAGGTCTGGAGACATGCTTGGCCACTCCATCACCTTTACTCTCAGCTTCTTTAGCAAGGCAGTGGTCATCTTGGGGTGTGTTTAGGGCCATTATCATGTTGAAATACTGCCCTGAGGCCCAGTCTTCGAAGGGAGGGGATCATGCTCTGCTTCAGTATATCACGGTACATGTTGGCATTCATGGTTCCCTCAATGAAATGTAGCTCCCCAGTGCCGGCAGCACTCATGCAGCTCCAGACCATGACTCTCCCACCACCATGCTTGACTGTAGGCAAGACACACTTGTCGTTGTACTCCTCAACTGGTTGCCACCACACACGCTTGACACGATCTGAACCAAATAAATTTGTCTTGGTCTCATCAGACCACAGGACATGGCTCCAGTAATCCATATTCTTAGTCTGCTTGTCTTCAGCAAACTGTTTGCGGGCTTTCTTGTGCATCATATTTAGAAGAGGCTTCCTTCTGGGACGACAGCCATGCAGACCAATTTGATGCAGTGTGCGGCGTATGGTCTGAGCACTGACAGGCTGACCCCCACCCCTTCAACGTATGGCAGCACTCATACGTCTATTTCCCAAAGACAACCTCTAGATATTACGTGGGCATCTGCACTCAACCCTTTTGGTCGACCATGGCGAGGCCTGTTCTGACTGGAATCTGTCCTGTTAAACCGCTGTATGGTCTTGGCCACCGTGCTGCAGCTCAGTTTCAGGGTCTTGGCAATCTTCGTATAGCCTAGGCCATCTTTATGTAGAGCAACATTTTTTTTTTTTCAGATCCTCAGAGAGTTCTTTGCCACGAGGTACCATGTTGAATTCTAGTGACCAGTATGAGAGAGTGAGACCGATAACACCAAATTTAACACACCTACTCCCCATTCACACCTGATACCTTGTAACACTAATGAGTCACATGACACCGGGGAGGGAAAATGGCTAATTGGGCCCAATTTGGACATTTTCACTTAGAGCCGGTTCACACTGAGGTGGCACGACTTGCAGGGCAAAGCAAGTCGCACCGTTCGAGGCTACCTCAGCGCGGCTTGCAAGTAGACTTCTTTACATAGAAGTCAATGCAAGTCGCGCTGAGGTCGCCCCAAAAATAGTGCAGGAACCTTTTTCTAAGTCGGAGCGACCTGAGTCGCTCCTATTAGAACGGTTCCATTGCACTGCATGGGGACGACTTGTCAGGCGACTTGAGTCGCCTGACAAGTCGCCTCAGTGTGAACCGGCTCTTAGAGGTGTACTCACTTTTGTTGTCAGCAATTTAGACATTAATGGCTGTGTGTTGAGTTATTTTGAGGGGACAGCAAATTTACTCTGTTATACAAGCTGTACACCCACTCCTTTACATTGTAGCAAAGTGTCATTTCTTCAGTGTTGTCACATGAAAAGATATAATAAAACATTTACAAAAATATGAGGGGTGTACTAACTTTTGTGAGATACTGTGTATGTATATATATATATATATATATGAAAATCAGAAAATATATATATGAAAACCAGGCACCTAGCCCATGAAAACGTCAACACCTATACTGACCAGGGCCATCACCAAAAGAGCTTTCAATCTAAAAATTGGAATACAGCAGCACCCTTTCGAAAATTTGCATCGGACCCATCTGTTGATGTCGCAGCTGTGTGCCAGTCAGCCATGCTTGGTCCCCATCTGTAAGCTCGCCAGGCATCCCCAGGCAAGGAGGATTAAGCCTTTTCTCTTTTGAATCCAAATTGCAGAGCCTGCGTCCTGCCTCCTCCTGCTATTTAGTGATTGGACAGGAAATGAAGGCACAGCTCTCTCTCTCTCTCTCTCTCTCTCTCTCTCTCTCCCTCTCCCTCTCTGGCTCAGGCTCAGGCAGTGGAAAAAGGCAGTTGTGTGAGCTGCAAGCACTGGGTGCAGCTTGCTGCCCTGACAATGGAAACTTTCTGAGTTCCCTCCTGACACAAACCCTAGTACAAGGAAGCCTGTTCGGCTGAGTTCAACCCCAGACAGACTTCACAACTTCCTTCCTGCATTCTTTGACATTACACATTGAACAAACAGAGCACAGAAAAGAGCTGAGAGCCACACAAAGAGCAGGGGTCCACAGCGCCAAGGACCACAGGACTGGGACTTTACTGGGGGGGACCGCTGCCTGCGCTGGGCAGAAGTTTCAGCAAGAAGCAGAAGACCCTGTAGAAGAGAACTGACACCTATCTGCTGCCCAGGTAAGTGCTGGAGCCTTGCTGTGTAAGCCTGACATTGTCTGCTTACCCTACTTTCCAGGACATCATTCTAGCCCCAGCCTGTTTTCCATGCCTACATCCCAGTCTGGTGGACAATAGTACCAGCCTGGCATTGAGATCTCCCATCACATAGCCATACTCAGGAATGATTAGAATGTTATGTAACTTTACAGGAGGGAGCTAGTTAGAAGAAGGGATTCTGCAGTAAATAATACTATTTTTTTCCCATAGCAGACGCATTTCAAGGAGGGGAGGATTTGCAAAAGAATTACCTTCCTTTGCAGGCTGGACCGTGATAAAGGGGCTTTTGTCACACGCACCCCCCCTCTAAAAATAGAGACACGGTGTGCAAATTCCACTTTGAGTTCCAAATATACACTTTCAAAGCGTAGAGAAATGCTGCATTTATGGAGGTGATAGGTCAAAGTTCTGTGCGTATTGTTTTGGGAACACTTCTCAAAATAATTAATTGGCAAAAATGCAAAAAGTTAGTCATTTGGCCGTTCTGCAAAAACATTTAACAAAACTGTTTGCGTTGTGTAGAGTAAGGGAGTTTGGCACATTTGAACACATTTTATAATGAAAACTGGTATATTTGTACCATTTTTGGCATTTTTTAAAAAATTGAGTGCCAAAAAAAAAAAAAAAACATAGAATCTCATTGGTTGTTGGCGTCAAATCCAAACATGGTTTTGCCACAATTTTTCAGATGGTATGTAGGTTCAAGGTGACTACAGGCAGGTAGCATGATAGCCGGAAATACATTCTTGAGCAAGTCGCTTGCAATCTATTTTGTTAGACAATTTTAGGGTACATGCACACCAGCCGTTGCGTTACAATGCAGCGGCTGGTGTGCGGTGGAATGACAGCAGTGCCGATGCATCCATCGCGGCGCAGAGCACTGTTCCTTTTTTTTAATTACTTTATTGAAATGTCACACAGGGATCTTTCATTAGGTTCTATTGGCGGCTGCGCTGTGTGAGGCAATAGATTGTCTTGTGCTGTGCTGCAAAAAGTACTGCACGCCATACTTTTTTCTGCACACACCACCACAATGCGGGGCTGTGAACTGGCCAGGTAGGAGACAAGGCATTTTGCTTTGTCTTGTGGAGGGACTGTGCTGGAATAACTGGCCAACGTAGTCCTACCAAACCTGATGTGGATGTACGGTGCGCTAGAAGCTTTACTACCTTTATTAATCCAGCAAATGGAGCATATTCCGAAGTTCATCATATTAGCTGTTACAGAATAATTTGGTTCAATAGCTAATGTACCAAATACAGGGGTTGATTTACTAAAGCTGAAAAGTGCAAAATCTGCTGCAGCTCTGCAAAGAAACCTATCAGCTTCCAGGATTTGTTGTCAAAGCTTAATTGAACAAGCTGAAGTTAGAAGCTGATTGGCTGCCATGTGCAGCTGCACCAGATTTTGCACTCTCCAGTGTTAGTAAATCAAGCCCACAGTGTCAACAAGACAGGAAATGAGGAAAAATCCCCCCCCCCCACCTCAGAAGCAGCATTAAACCCTGGCAGATGTTCTAACTCCTCCTTACTATACTTGGGGGCCCATTCACACATGTGTTGTGTTAACGCGTGTTGTGTCACTTGTTAATGTGTGTTGCATTAAGGCTGACAATTTATTTCAAATGGGCAGTTAATGCACCAGAACGCAGAAAAAAAACATACAGCATTTTTTTCCTATGCACAGCATTACAACACATGGCAGTGCGTTACCGTGCATTGTGGTATGCTGCAAGTGCATTGGTCTGCCATTCAGAATTCAATGCTCTAATGCGTGTAATGTGGATTACCACAACGCGCCGCAAAGCAAAAGTGTTATTCACTCTCAAATTTAAAAAAGACAGTGTATACTAGTACACATTTTGCGGATCACCTAATCTCAATTACCCTTTACTTATTTTTATAGAGACCCTGCTGGGACACTTCCAGCAGCGTCGATCTATGGGTTCTCCCACAACTCTGAATGCTGATTACTCCATTTGACCTCACATCTTTGTAGGAAAGTCTTTTCCTGAAAGCATTTTAAAACACAACGGTGTCTCTTTAAGCAGCTAAAATACACTATATTACCAAAAGTATTGTGACACCTGTCTTTACATGCACATGCACTTTAATGGAATCCCAGTCTTAGTCTGTAGGCAATATTGAGTTGGCTCACCCTTTGCAGCTATAACAGCTTCAACTCTTTTGGGAAGGCTGTCCACAAGGTTGAGGAGTGTCTATGGGAATGTTTGACCATTCGTCCAGAAGCACATTTGTGAGGTCAGGCACTTATGTGGACGAGAAGGCCTCTCCGCTCTAATTCATCCCAAAGATGTTCTATTGGGTTGAGGTCAGGACTCTGTGTAGTCCAGTCAAGTTTCTCCACCCCAAACTCGCTCATCCATGTGTTTATGCACCTTGCTTTGTGCACTGGTGAGCAGTCATGTTGGAAAAGGAAGGGGTCTTCCCAAACTGTTCCTACAAAGTTGTGAGCATGAAATTGTCCAAAATGTCTTGGTATGCTGACACCTTCCCTTCACTGGAACTAAGGGGCCAAGCCCAACCCCTGAAAAACAACCCCACACCATAATCCCCCTCCACCAAATGATTTGGATCAGTGCACAAAGCAAGGTCCATAAAGACATGGATGAGCGAGTTTGGGGTGGAGGAACTTGACTGGTCCTGACCTCAACCCAATAGAACACCTTTGGGATGAATTAGAGTGGAGACTGCGAGCCAGGCCTTCTCATCCAACATCAGTGCCTGACCTCACAAATGCACTTCTGGAAGAATGGTCAAACTTTCCCATAGGCGTTCTGGGGTACACCTAGCATTGTGTGGTAGGGATATGGTTAAGTCATGGTTGTGGAAGCCTGCGTATTTGTTTACTATTCTCCAGCTCAGATGTCGCAGAGCAGCACAACAGTGTGTAACCTATGTGTCATGTTGTAGTTAGTGCGATCACCTGAATGAACAGCAAGGTAATTTATTGTTCAGGGGTGGCAGAAGTGACAGCCAAATGACTCTGACATGTTGCTACGTTACACAGATTGCACAATGGGGTGTAGAAGTTTGCTCATGGACACGGAGAGGTGAACCTAGAGTCCTAGTGGAACGGAGATACCAACAAAAGACAGAGCCTCTTTTAGAGCTCAATCACACGGTCACAAAAAATGTTGTGTTTAGACGCATACAGTAGAAAAATTTGTACACATCTAGATGCAGCACTAATCAATGACCCCATACACACAGCTGCATATTCATAAGAAAATATGCATAGCACAAAAAAAACAGCGGCCGATTTTAAATGCATAGACCTGAAGATTTATGTGCGTATTTTATGCAGAATCTTCTAGCTATGCCAGCAAGAACCTTTCTTTCATGCAGAAATTACGCGCACACCCATGTGAATGAGCCCCTTAAGTGGCAGCAACAGTGCAGTGCTTACTTTCCCTCATTAGTAAACGGGGGATTGCTTGCTCATGGACCCTGTGCAGCAACCAAGGGGAGCTTATTGAATAGTCCGAGGGGGTGAAACTTTCCATGGGCAATTAAACAAGTATTTAAAAAAAGCACATTTTTTATTATACACAGCACTTTTACAAACGAATTGTCCTTCAGTAAAGCTGGTTATACACGTCGCTAATTCCAAGCAACTTCAACTGTTTTCGATCAACCTGGTATTGAACATACAATTGATAACCACCTACTGTCCACACGTTTAAACAATTGCCTGAATATGATCAATCAATCTGAGTTACAACATTACAGCTTTGATACAGGTGACTGAAAAAAAAAAAAGATTGATCAAAACTAGAAAAAATACTGTGGCCCAGGGGCCTTTGCTTGTTTTATCCAGCCCTTGGGGAACTATTGTCATTCACTAATACCAACAATGGGACATAATTCCCCCTACTGACACCAATGAAAGGGTGAAATTCCTCCCAATGACACCAACAATGGGGCACAATTCCTCTCAGTGACACAAAAGATGGGGCACAATTCCTCCCAATAACACCAACAATGGGGACCAATAACAACAAAAATTGGGCACAATTCCTCCCAATGATGCCAAAAATGGGACACAATTCCTCCCAGCAACACTAACAATGGGTACTAATGACAACAAAGATGGGGCACAATTCCACCCAATGACACCAACAATGGGGTCCAATGACACCAATGATGGGGCACAATTCTTCCCACTGTCACCAATCATGGGGCACTAGTCCTCCCACTAATACCAAAGATGGGGCATTGCTTATTCCCACTGAAATCGGGACCTTTTCTATTCCGAGTGGCCTCAGTCTTGCCCTCCTTAAGTCTGAAGGGCAGTAAACTGGCCCTTTGTTTATGAAGTTCAGAGACCCCTGCCCTAGACTAGCCATTCTCAAGCAGGGTTCCATGGAACCCTAAGGTTCCTCCAGATGTTGCTTAAGTTGTTGCGGATTGACCTCCTATTTGATGATGCCTGCAGAGTTTTGGGGTCAACACAACTTGGTAAAGCGAGCCATGTGACACCAGTTATTTATTTAGCTGTCTATAAAGATGGCATTCTGAACACCACTGTAAGAGGGGAAGCATTTTTCTGTTCTATGTGGTGGTACTTGGCGTAAAAAAAAAAACGTAAACTGAAGGACACCCACAGGAGAAGTAGAAAAAGGAAAGATGGCAGAGCACTTATGGCAGACATTCTCAACTAGGGTTTCTCCAGAGGTTTCTAGGGGTTCCTTGAGTAGTGAACAGTGGTGGATTGATCTATGGCTGCCTGTCACCAATGTCATTCGGCAGAGCTATTGTCATTGGACCAGTGGAGCTTCTCCTCTCTTAGACACCACTGACACCAATGATCATGTTAGCTGTCTCTAAGGTATTCTTCTTATTGACCACCTGTGTATGGACCATTCTTCCAGGTCTCCACCAATTTATTGGGACATTACCTTGACCACTATTGTAAAGGGCATTCTTTTTGCTGACCAAGTGTGAGGGAGCCTTTCTCTTATTTACTACCAATGTAGTGATCTACAGATATTATCATTTTTAGCAGACTTGTATGTTATTATAAAGGCTCCTTGATGATAAAAGGGTTGAGAAAGGTTGCCTTATGGTGTATTGGCCTGGTGCATATTGGGTAAAAAAAAAAAAAAAAAACATGTAATATATATAAGATAGTGTAACTTACATCTGGCGAGGTTGCGAGTGACCATAGGCTTATGGTATATGCAACTTTAAAATAGCACTTGTGGAGAATATATCTGTCTCCACGCAGAGGAAGACAAGGCCACTGCTGATGCTCAGGGGAAGCCCAGTCTTGCATCCTCTTGGAGGACATCAGGATAAGAATAACTTAGCGCTGATGGAAAAAATACCAGGGGTTTCCTGTATAGCAGAATGCCCAGTGATGGATTCATTACGTAAAATTGGGAACTGTATAGTATTAGGAAAGAAAAATAATATTCCTGATAGGAAAATATTTTTTTGTTTATTTCTTTATCAAGAATATTATTTTTCATTAGATTTTTTCAACAATTCCATACAGTTCCCAATTTTAGCTGGCAAACCCAAGAAACATTGTACACATTTATATTTCATTTATAAAATCCCTGGTCTACTGCTTTTACCATGGCATGGAGGAGGAGATGAGGGATATTTTGAACCCAAACTTTCCAACATATGGGAAAATCTTTGTACGTGGTATGATGCACTGTTTCTAGCATAGGCGTGTGCACATAGGGTGGCAGGTGTGCCCGGGCACACCCTAATCACCCTGTACTGTGCAGATTCCCCCTTCTGCCTGGCTGCAGAGAAAGGGACTGGGGAATCTATGTCCTCAGTCTCTTTCTCTGGCTCAAAAGTGAGACATCAGGGGTTTGTTTGGACCCCTGATATTTCATTAAAGCCCCCCAGCAGGGCTCCTAAAAAAAATTGTAAAAAAACAAATAAAATAAAATAAAAATAAACTACTTACACCTATCTCTGCCCTACTGACACTGTCCTCTGCCCTTCTGACATATACATACACACACACTCATGTTTGTTTACGCTTTGTGGTGCACACCCTAATACAATAGGCTGCGCACACCTATGGTTGCTAGAAAGCCCTCGCTTTGGGTTTGTTCCCTAAAGGAGTTAAAATGGTTCACTTTGTAAGGTGACTATTATGAATAAAGTGCTAAATTTGCACACTCAATCCTGTGTAAGGGAAATGCAGTATTTTTGCTTGCATGCCATTGGATGTTTGAAATGAACACAACTTCACCTAATCTAAATATTCACCTTTGAAAGAGAACATTTCTCCCCGCCATGGTAAATCAATCCTTTTGTCATCCCCTGGTCAGACCTCACAAATGCACTTCTGGAAGAATGGTCAAACATTCCCATAGACACTCCTAAACCTTGTGGACAGCCTTCCCAGAAGAGTTGAAGCTGTTATAGCTGCAAAGGGTGGACCATCTCAATATTGAACCCTATGGACTAAGACTAGGATGCCATTAAAGTTCAAGTGCGTGTAAAGGCAGGCGTTCCAATACTTTTGGTGACATAGTATATGTTGTATATCCATATCAGTCCCTACCTGCAAGAAGCTCACAGTCTAAGGTCCCTATCACACATGTGTGCATACACGCACACACATACTAGGGTCAGTTTAAATAAAAGCCAATTAACCCACCAGCATGTCACTGCAGTGTGAGAAACCAGGAAACCCATATAAACACAGGGAGAACATGCAAGTACCATGCAGATAGTGTCCTGTCTGGGATTCGAACCAAGAACCCCAGTACTACAAGGAAGAAAGTTGTTTCAAAATTCCAAAAATAAATAGTTGATTTTTCAATTAGGTTTGCGTCACTTTTTTTTACTTTGATAGACTGACCCTCTCAGAAGTGCAGGGGACCGAAGAATACAGCACAGTGGGGAAGCTCTTTCCTACTCACTGGGCCCAATCTGCGCTCGGGTGCCATTGGCTGCTAAAATGAGAGATATGTCATTGCCTGTCCGGACAGAAACACAAGATTTTTTTTTTTTTTTTAAGACAGCTTCAATGTGAACTCCAGGTGAAGGGCTAAATACCCAGATTAAATACATACATAAGAGCTGTTTGTCCTGCCAAAAGCTTTATATCTGTCTATCCAATCCTGAGATTTAGGCCCTTTTCACATGGGACGGATACGCTCAGCGGGGTATCGATCTGCTGATCCCTGCTGAGCCGACGGGTGACAGGTCTGTGTCCGCTCACTGTGCAGGGACGGACCTGTCAGTGTGCCGCTCTCCTCTATGGGAAGATCGGATGAAAACGGACTACATGTCCGTTTTCATCTGATCCCATCCAATCCGCTGGATGGATGGCGAACGTATCAGTCATACGTCTGTTTTGAGCGGATCTTGTCGGATCGGATGGCAGACGGGTGTCAGCGGACACATCTCCGCTGACATCCCATAGAAGTGAATGGGTGGCCTGCTCGGATCTGATTAAAAAACTGAGATGTATCTGAGCAGTCCAATCGTGTGAAAGGGGCCTTACACAGCTCTGACCAGGGCTGGTGCAAGGATTTTTGACACCCTAGGCAAAACCTCATTTTGCTGCCCCCCCTTGGCTCCACCCCTGACCCCACCCCCTTTTCCCTGCCCAGCCTGATCAGCGCCAATGAATTGCAGCCTGATCAGCGCCAATCAAATGCAGCCTCACCAGCGCCCATAAAATACAGCTTCACCAGCGCCAATCAATACAGCCTCACCTGTGCCCATCAAATACAACTTCAGCTGTGCCCATCAAATATAGCCTAATGGAGGGTGGGGGCGGAGGGGGGGTATTTGGCAGATCAGTCACTATTTCTATATACATTTGCAAATGGCATGTGATAATACAATCTCATTATCTCAGTCAGACAGTGTCAGTTTTTACATGAATCAATGCAGAGCAGTCAGTGACAGATGAAAAGTGGTCAGGCGCCCCTAGGCGGCAGTGCACCCTAGGCGGCCGCCTACTCCGCCTAGTGGTAGAGCCGGCCCTGGCTCTGACACATAGCTCACCCTATCTAGCAGGTAAGGGGACCTGATATTTCTCTGCTGCAATTTCGCTTTCTGATTACTCTATCACTCTGCTTTCTCCTTCTATCTGCATACTCCATGTGCTGCTTTTGTCCCCCCCAAGTCTGAGCCCTGCTGTACAGGAACTGCAAGGGGCTGATAACAAGTTAAATTCAGATGCTTATACTATGTGCAGTAAAAAATGCTGGTAATGATGCATGAGGGCCCAATAACACAAACGCATAATTACTGGGCACCTCAACTCACTAAGGCAACACACCTGCACCACAGCAAACGCCAATGCATGGTAGAGTGTTGCGGTACATTGCATTATAAAAAAGGTCATTACGGATGTTCGCTACGTTAAGGCACATTGCCGCATTTCAATGGACTGCCTTAACACAACACACATTAATGTGCAGCACAACGCATGTGAATTAAGGCATCGCAAAGTAAATGGTCCCTTCATGAATATAAAACTTTTTACCTTTTATAGTAATTCTTATGAAAGTCCAAACTGCTTATTTCTTGTGGCTCACTGAATTGTAAGCAGCAAGACAAGGAAGGGAAGTCCGGACCTGGAGCCTGAACCCTTTTTTTTTCCAAATTGTCCCCATCTGTGAGAAGGAGAGGGATTTTTTTTTTTCAGATGTTTGGCAAATTCAATAAGAAACATTTCCAGGGACAAATGTTCAAATTCATGGAAGACTAAACATCTACAGAGGGAAAATAAACCTGTAAATATTGTGCTGTGGCACTGCCCGCTGTTACTCTGCTGTGCCGGGCACTGGCCTTGTGTTTCATACAACCTTGGCTGCTTGGAAAAAAAGAGCAAAGTTTAGTGCCTGCGGTGATATCTTGGGTTCCTTATACATACTGAATTCCAGCCAGATAGAAATACAAACTATTTCAGCTATGTATTCAGGTAAAAATCCTTCAATGTATTTATAACTGCAGCTTGTATAATTACCTGAATTAGTCTTTATTTTAGCTTACCAAAAAAGTGAGGGCCAGTACCAGACGGCGGGTAAAAAGGCCTAGATACTGTATGTATACTATATATATATATATATATATATATATATATATATGTATATTTAATTATAGTCAACCTAACGCCAGGTATATTTAAAGTGTATATTCACTTTTCCAGAAAAAAATGAACTAACGCTCCACACCCTTCCCCCCAGTCCCTGCTGCACTTACCTCCATGGGTGATACAGTTTCATCGCCCTTGCAGCATGATGCAGGGATCCTGTGGTTTGAATACTACACTGCTCTTCTTCTTTCCCTAAGGATCCCAGAACAGATCAGAGCAGTTCTGATTGGTCAGTGCAGTCATGTGCCAGCGCTGACCAATCAGAACCACTCTGATCCTACATGGACAGTAAAACTGTATCACCCAAAGAGTTAAATGCAATGGGGGGTGTGGAGGATTGAGCTTTTAATTTTTTTCTGTAAGGGCTCATTCACATGTCCAGCCAGGGGGGCGGCGGTAAAACCACGATGTTGAGCCACGGTTTTGCTGTACCCCCCCAACCACCTGCCTGAGCACTAATAATTCAGCCATTTATAGCTGTACACATGCTGCCACTATGATGCTGTGCTTCACAGCTACAGAAAAATTGAAACAGCATGTCACTTTTGGCGGGCAGTGCCACCTGAATGCAACTAATACAGTTCTATTGGACCACACCACAGCGATGTGCAATGCACAAGGTTACATTGTTGCAGTGTGATCAGTAGGGAGAGGGGACTAAGGAAATGCTTCCTCCTACCTGCAGCAAACTGACATGTGTATATTGTGACATGTCAGAAATGTATTCATGGAGACTTGTAAAGCTACTGAAAAGTCCACATTATTTTCCTCTATTTGCATACGTTTGTATTTATGTTTAGCGGCTTGCCCGGGGTTGAGCTGTAATTGCTCGCCCTGTTGAGTGTTTTCTGGTCGGACTTCTTATCTGACATTTGCAGTTGTGTTCTCGCAGCTGAAAGTTTTTCTATTTTAGTCAGCAGTCCATTGAAGGCTCCTCGTAGTATTTGAGGTTTGTGTTTATCAGTCCAATGCCAGCAGCAGGGGATTTCCCAGTGCTTCCCAGCTGTGGACGGCTCTCCGCAGCACAAACACAGATGCCACGCACAGAGGAATCACCTGTCACTGGAGCTGCGTCTGCATATTGCCCGGAGCTGGAGCCAAGTGGAAGGTTGGCACAGCGTACACGCTGCCTCAGATCTGTCTTTTCAGGGCTTTCCTCTACCAGCCACATTGATTTTTCTTATATTCCTTTAAAGCTGAACTCCAGCTTTACCTTCAGCACAGTTGTAGAGGCTTCTTTCCTTACTGAAATTGGTTTCACTGCACACTGTGAGGGTCTCACAATGTGCATTAAAAGCTGCAATAAGTCAGATAGAGCTCACCTCATTTCCTGGCTAGGGGACATCCGTTATCAACTAGTCCTTTCCTCCCCAGCCTGACTGTCCCTGGCTCACCCCTTTCATTTATTCAATTTCAGTTCTTTCAACCATGGTGACAATGGGGTTGATTTACTAAAACTGGAGAGTGCAAAATCTGGTGCAGCTGTGCATGGGAGCCAATCAGCTTCTAACTTCAGCTTGTTCGGTTAAGCTTTGACAATAAAACCTGGAAGCTGATTGGTTTCTATGCAGAGCTGCACCAGATTTTGCATGCTCCAGTTTTAGTAAATCTCCCCCTCAATCTCATATGTGGGCATTACCTAGGGTGGTCTGCATACAAATAGAGTCTTCCTAGGAACAACCACTCCTCCAGACTGACACCAAGGCATTTTGAAATCTGCATAACACCTCCCAAGAACCAGCCCACTGCTTGCATGAGGACCACAGGCATGCTCAGGGGGGTGCCAGGTGTGCCTGGGCACACCTTAATCACTGTGTGGTGCCGATTCCTTCTACTGCCTGGGCTTCCCTCTTGTGTTGCGCCCCCCCAACCGCAGTGCTGCTGACTTCCCTCCTCTCCTCTCCCTCCAGCTGCTGCAGGGGATGTTTCTGGATTAAGGTTGGGGAAAGGGGCTAATCCAATATGTAATTTACCGGCCCCTTTCTTTTCTAAATAAACAAACTCACTGTGTTCATTCATAGCAGAAACATAGTATACTGTGTTTACTATTCTTCAGTTTGTGACTGAACAGGAGGCCACTCAGCACAGATCACTTCCAATTCATTCCCTGTCCAGTGCAGCTGAGGCTGCAGAGAAAGGCGTGTGCGTTTGAGCTTTGGGGTGCACACCCTAATGCAATAGGCAGTGTATACCTAAGATCAGGATTGAGGGCTCTTGAGAGGAGTACTGAGCCAGGGGGCTGTGTAGTTTTCAGGAAGCTATCCTGCAGACCACTTCCACTAGCCATAATCTGTCTGCATTGCATAGAGAAGCATAGAGACACAATGATTACAATACTGGGATTAATATATAATATAAACAAAAAAAAAATGTAGAAAAATGTAATTTACATATTGATGAAGAGGGAAGGAGCGACTTGGAAGGGCAAAATATAAGACAATTAAACTTACACAGTTATTTGACCCTGGTAATATATCAAATTACTATGAACTGTCTTATTTAAACCCCACACCTAGGGCCGGTACTACCACTAGGCCAAAGAGGCAGCCGCCTAGGGTGCACTGTCACCTAGGGCTACAGCCGCTGGTTTACAAAGAACAAGGGGAAAAGCGCCTCTAAGTGTAGACTGTACAAATCTTTTATTTTTTAAAAAAAGGACGCCAAATGGCAACTTACATAACAAGGTAGATAATAGGCTCATCAGAAACGTATAAGCCCGGGACGCTGTGCAGAATTATCCACCAAATTGCCACCAAGGTCTGCTGAAATGCAGCAGAGTGTTTAGGAAAGCTGCCCAGACACTTCTAAGATGGAACTGGAGAGCATGCATTGCCCACAGCACCAGCGGGATGACGTCATTGAGTCGGGGTGATGCGTCTCAGAGCATGCGCCATGCCGTCTATGGGCATCAGGCTGAAGAACAGAGATGAAGAGCCTCTATATATCAGGACTGGCCCTCTAATGCTAGAATCCAACAGTAGTTGGACTGTAAATCAGATTTCTTTAATATTATGGTATCATCATGCTGATATTTTTGAAGTTTTATTTTGGGGGGGGGGGGGGGGGGGGAGTCAAGTAGCTGGTTTTGCCTAGGGAGCAAATTAGTCTAGCATCGGCTCTGCCCACACCTACAAGTAAAATTAGTCAAGTTTAAAGTTGGATTCTGGGTAAAAAATAGATACTTAAATATATTCCGCAAGAGCCACAAAGGATATAAATCCACTTTGTATGTGCTACCAAATATTTTTACAAGCCCAGACACAGTGCTGTACATAGCCTACGCAGAGAGCAGAGCTGTGGGAGGGACCCAGCAGGCCCCACCCACTACAGGCTGTCTACAGAAAACTACAGGAGGGGGCGGAGACAAGACCAGTCACCCTGCACAAGCAGAGAGAGCAGCAGAGACCGGTCTTTATTACAGGAAGCTCCTGCACAGAGGGAACTTTTCATACTGAATTACTGCACAGATCTGGAAGAAATACGCACAGCACATAGAGATTCAATTAAGAATTCATTACTTTTGTATTTAGATAATATTTGCTTATCCAGGAGTTAAGTTGTAAAGTTCAGTAGTTTAACCACTTCAGCCCCGGAAGGATTTCCAGCTTTAGGACCGGAGCACTTTTTGCGATTCGGCGATGCGTCGCTTTAACTGACAATTGCGCGGTCGTGCGACGTTGTACCCAAACGAAATTTGCGTCCTTTTTTTCCCACAAACAGAGCTTTCTTTTGGTGGTATTTGATCACCTCTGCGTCATTTCTGATCGCCGCTATAAACAAAAGAAGAGCGACAATTTTGCAAAAAAACCCAAATTTCTTACTTTTTGCTAAAATACAAATCCAAAAAAAATATATAAAAAAACATTTTTTTCACCGTTTTTGGACGATTTATATTCTTCCTCATATTTGCGATAAAAAAAATCGCAATCGGCGTTTATTGATTGGTTTGCGCAAAAGTGGGCGCATTTACGGATGATGAGAATTCATTTTTGCGGTTTTTATTTTTTTTTTATTTTTTACTAAAAATGGCGGCGATCTGCGATTTTTAGCGGTACTGCGATATTTCAGCGGACATGTCGGAATGTTTTGACACTTTTTTGGGACCATTGGCATTTATACAGCGATCAGTGCTATAAAAATGCACTGATTACTGTGTAAATGCCATTGGCAGTGAAGGGGTTAACCTGCAGGGGGCGCTCTAAGGGTTAAATGTGTTCCCTGGGCGTGTTCTTACTGTAGGGGGACTTGCCTAGATGGGGAAAGGAAGTGGTCACAGCCTTCACTTACAGGAAGGCTGTGATCACTTCCCTTCCCCCTCACACAGAGCGGAGGTCCGTGTTTACATACACGGACCTCCGCTCATTCGCTCCGGGGGGGGCATCGCGGGTGGCCGGCGGCAATCGAAGCCGCCGGACCCGCTCCCTGGACCCCCCTGGACACAGTGAGCGCGCGCGCCTCCGGCGGCGCGCGCGCGCTCACAGTGGCTCTGTATCGCGGCCGCCGTCGTATGACGGCGATTCGCGTTACAGCGCCACTTTGTCGCCGTCAAATGCCGATCAGCCGTCGGCAAGTGGTTAAAAGTCTCTTCACATGTCACAATATACAGTAACAGTATCATTTGTAGAAAAGTTCAGCCTTTTATTATTTAAAAACCATTTAATAAAGCAGGACTCCCGTAAAAAAATAATGATATAAACAATTTATAGCCTATTAAAAAACAGCTTTTGTTCCAATATTCACCTTTAAACCAAAGCTCTCCCCTGCAGATGGTCAGCATCATTATTATTATTATTATTATACAGGATTTATATAGCACCAACAGTTTGCACAGCACTTTACAATATGAGGGCAGACATTACAGTTACAATACAATTCAATACAGGAGGAATCAGAGGGCCCTGCTCATTAGAGCTTACAATCTAGGAGGGAGGGTCAAGTGATACAAAAGGTAATCACTTGTGGGGGATGATCTGATGGATAAAATAAAAGCACAGTTGTTAGGTAGAGGCAGGATTGGCTTCTCTGAAGAAAAGGGTTTTCAGGGATCATCTAAAAGCAAACAGAGTAGGAGATAGTCAGATTGGGGTAGAGAGTTCCATAGGATAGGAGAGGCTCGGGAAAAGTCCTGGAGGCGAGCATGGGAGGAGGTGACGAGGGAGCTACAGAGCAGGAGGTCTTGGGAAGAATGAAGGGAAGAATAGGTTGGTATTTTGAGTCAGAATTATTGAACTTACCTACCAGACTGTTCTGGACCCGCCCCCAGCCTGTGACTGGGCAGTAAAAGGAGAAGCAGCAATTCAAGATTTTCCTTTACTTTCCATAGCAGAGAACGTGGTCACTATTATGAATGCAGAGAATGATCTCCCCATGGGGGACAAAGACAGCAATAAAAATCTAATTTTTCAGGAAATGAAGAGTGCTGGATTGCTCAGTGTGTAAATGCGTAAAAGTTTATACATTTTTGTATTGTTTTTGTTGTATTGACTGGCAGCTCTGTTTCTCCTAAGACTTCCATGAATGGCTATAGGAAAACATTGGATAAGGCATAGAAGTGTCCTTTTACATATAAAAGTCCGGAATGATATTTTATTTAAGAGCACCAAGGAAAAGCCACTGCGTTTCAGAGATACGAAAGTCACCTCTTCAGGACTATAAACATTCAAAACTGAGAGTACAATCAATGACTTATGTGAAATGATATTAAAATAATGTTTAAACATTTACAAATAAGGATTATAATTGCATTATTATAATGTATGGGGGAGGAATATGAAGCATAAAAAAGAAGGGAGAGAGAGGAAAAAAAAATGTTATAAGCTATTATTTCATATTTACAGCAATTACTTATAAATCAAAATCTATTTAATGAATCCAGTAGAAGATTCTTTCTAATATCATCCATATGTAATATCTTAGGCATCACAAGAACAAATTGATGGGGAATCATGGACTCTTATATTCACAAATTGCAAGACATAGGGATTGATTTACTAAAGGCAAAAGACTGTGCGCCAAGGTGGATTGGATTTGAATCACTAGTGAAAAGGCTAGATTTAAATCATAACAAAAAAGAGCAACTGTCGTCCGTCCTGCAAAGGCTCCTCCTCTGATCCGCTGTTGACTAACCGACAGTTCCATTCACTTTAATGGGACAGCTGGTGAAGCGGCAGTGACACAACAAGGTGAGGGATGTGGCGGCAGCAGGCGAGTGGATGCCCGCTAACAGGTGCTGCCAATGACGGATCTGAAATGACAGGTGCTCTTTATATGTAAGGACTCATTCTTGCTGCTAGTTAGAATCTTTAATATTTGGAAACAAAAATGAAGGTTTCCTATTTAGAATAATAAGCTGCCAGATTAGTAAAACAGCGATATCAGAACTGATTCAGTCATACAGTTTGTAGTGTACATAGATTTGCAAAACAATGGGACAAAGGAATATTCCTAAACATTGTTTTTTATCTAAATTATTAATGTATCTTAAATAGAAAATTATCTTTAGATAGATTTTTACTCCAAAAGCATTTTATTAAAATAAATATGATAAAAATAAAAAAAAAATCTGTTTTGAATAAAAAAAATCTGATTTAAATAAAAAAACTGATTTTTTTCATTTAAAAAAAAAAATAAAATCATTGATTTTTATCCACCCTGCTGTGCGCTCTGCAAGTGCAGTTGCTCCAGAGCTTAGTAATTGAGGTGAGGCTTCACTTTGCAAAGAATACCCAATCACATGCAAGGAAAATAAAAAACAGGCTTTTTCCTTGCACATGATTCAATGACGATAGTCAGCAGACCTTCCTCTCATTTACTAAGCTCTGGAGCAACTGCACTTGCAAAGCACACAGTCTATTTGCCTTTAGTAAATTCACCCCATAGTTATGGTAGTTGATCTATGCAAATTGCTCAAGTTAAAGTGTATCCAAACCTGCGTAATTAACTATTTTTTAGAGAATAAAAAAAAATAATGAACTCTTGCAAAATGTTAGTACAATTTTTTAAAATACACAAGTATTAACCATTAATGAGGGTTAATCCAGATGGGGTTTGTGCTGAGCCGCTGTCTTCTGCATCTGCATCCTCCTTGGAGCTGCATGCAGGCATCCTATAGAAGTTGATACAGACAGCGGCTACATGGACACAGCTACATGTCAAAATTTGGCATGCGTGCAAAAGCAGGTGCTTGAATCTGAGCGCACACTGTCTGTGATCGGATCTGTGCACCGCACACATTTTGATATATGATTGATTGTTTCTGTCCAGCCACTTCTATAGGCTGCTTGCATGCACCTCCGAGGTGCAAGCAAGCATAGAAGACAGCGGCTCAGCACACAGGATGGGGGTCAGCGCCTGTCTGAATGAGCCATTAATTGCTAATTACCAAAGTTGGCTTCTCGTTGATGATCTTTACATTTATCAGGACTTTTATACTTGGAGTGGCACTTTAATTCCTTATCCTATATGTAGTGATAAAGCCTGACAGGTGTTCTAATCCTTCCATACTGAAAAAAAAAAAAAAAAAAAGTTTTGGTTTTACGTAGACATAAAATATTTTTTATAATGTAGTGCATTTGGTTAAATCTTCCTGGAATATAACTTTTATTAACCTGATTGTTTTCCAGACTGTCTGTGATCCCAGCTCCCTGGGTGCTGCAGCGCCCCTCTGTGGTATTCCTAATTCTGACAGATGCCTACAGCATTCCTCTCTACACTTGGTGCCATAGATTTATGTTTTGCTTTTGCCTTTAAATGAACTTTTTATTGTACTTATTCAGGAAATGTATTTGTACACACAAATTATATTTAACTTTTTTTTCTTCCATCACATTTATTCTGCTGCAGAGGGGGAAGTACAAAAGTTCGAGTTCCCTTTCTCACCCCTACAAAACAGGAAGTAGACCAATGCCTGAAGTGGCACCGTAGGAGGTTTTCATGGCACTGTGCTGTATAACGGTGGGATATTTAGGAAGATTAGCTAATCGGCTTGAGCAGTCCCTACAAGTCTACAAGTATATTTATAAAACAGAGTCTCGCTAACAGTAAAAGTACATTTCAATTTTAAATATAAGTATGCAAAATTCCAACATAGAAGGAGAATTCCCAATAGGTGATGCCAAAAAAATTGTCAGATGAGCTCGCAGACATTAATTCACACGTGGATCCCAATCAGAGTGACACACAGTCAAAGATTAGTCCCATGTGTAACTGACCACCAAAGACACCGCTACCTTAAGTGATACAAATGCCTGCTTACCAGCCCCAGGACGACGTCAATCTCTGACGAAACGTGCAGGGCGGATGACGCGCTGATGTCATTGCATTCCACGAGTCCCGGAAGTGCGGGCGTTTTTATGTATATGTCGGCCGGCAAGTTCTATGTGTGTTTTATCTACGATAATCTGAGTGTAACTCTTTATTCCTCTTAATAAATTGCATTGGATATTACACTATGTGGAGCATTCTTTGTCTTAGAGCCTGACATCACAGACACCCCAGCTGGAGGATTCCTACTATGGCCCTATGAGAGTCTGCAGGAACACCGTTTAAAGACCCTGGCAGGGTAATCAGTCAAAAGTGTCATTGGCCTTTTGAAACAAAGAGGTCCAGCACTGCTGGTAAGCAGGCATTTGTATCACTTAAGGTAGCGGTGTCTTTGGTGGTCAGTTACACATGGGACTAAACTTTGACTGTGTGTCACTCTGATTGGGATCCACGTGTGAATTAATATCTGCAAGCTCAACTGACAATTTTTTTTGCATCGCCTATTGGGAATTCTCCTTCTATGTTGGTTTGAGAGTAACTTGGTTTATTTTCAAATAAATTTTGACTTGATATACAAGTAGTATCACATCACAACTGAGTATGAGGCTGCATTCACACCTGGGCGTAGCGTTTTCAGGCAGAAATACACACGGTTTTTATCGCGATTTTGTAGCGATTTTTACCACAATTTTGCAGCGATTTTTTCCGAAATTTTGTACAGGTCAAAAGGTCACCAATGTAAAAAGTAAAAAAATCAAGCTACAAAAATACCTTCAGGCATTTTCAGGCTTTTGGCTTCAGGCGTTTTTGAGTGGAGATGTGAACAGACTCCATAGAAAATCATCGATTTTTTCCCCATCCAGCGTTTTGTAGCTTTAGGCTTCAAGCTACAAAACATTCAGGTGTGAATGGGGCCTAAAAGAGAAGAGAGGCGCCTCTAAGTGTAGCAATATGGTTACATTTAATGAAGGTACAACATTTAGCAATTCACATGGTTGATAATTAAAACAGGCACATCTAAGTATGCAGACATCCGGGGTAAAGCTGTCCACATAGACCATCCTCCGCACCACCATGACATCATCCCTTCTATTCTGCGCTCCACGATCGCTTCAAAACCTCCCTTTCAGATCGCTCTACTGCAGGGATAGTCTTCCCAGTCACAATTGCAGACTGACAAGGGTGAGACCCGGCGGTGCGGAGGATGGCCTATGTGGACAGCTTTACCCGGGATGCCTGCATACTTTAATCATCAATCATGTGATTTGCTAAATGTTGTACCTTCAATAAATGTAGCCATGTTGCTACACTAAGGGCCGGTTCACACCTAGGTGACCTGCGATCCGACTTGTGTCGCCCCAAGTTGCCTCAAGTCACTTGGCATGAGAAATCCCATTAAAATGAATGGGAGCCGTCTTAATATACGCTACTTAAGTTGCTCCGATTTCATGGGGACTTCAGAAAAGGCTCCTGTACTTCTTCAACGTGACTTCTAGGCGATTTGAGCTCATAGAATTCAATGGAAGTCGCTTCCAAGTCGGATCACCGTCTATAAAGAAGCGACTTTACAGGAAAAAGAAAATAATTTTTTAAGGCAACCCCCCTCCCTCTCTTCTCTGATTGGCCACAGGCAGGGCCGGGACAAGGGGTGGGCAGGAGTGTTGGCTGCCCTGGGCACTGTGATATCATGTGAGATGGAGGGCGCCACAAAGAGATTGGGGGGGAGAGGATTTGTGTTGGAAGGTGCCC
>BLSH010236109.1:521795-533361 GCA_018402905.1 Glandirana rugosa | reverse complement strand
CTTTGTGTGTGTTCTGTATGTCATGTGACATTAGACATTCTAATGTAATGATATACTTTAGTAAAGTGTGGGGGAAACAGGGATCACCAAACGGGTCACGGGACGTACGTGAAAATATAATATATACAGTAAGAAAGACGGACCTTTGAACTCTTACAGGTACCGTTGGTTTTTCACAGGGAACTAGTCGATCTTTTGTGTCTATCATTTATTCTTAGTAAACGTCTTAACTCACTATGACTAAAAACCCCTTGAAATAGTAGTCTTTGACTTTCACTGCTGTCGCTGTTAAGACGTTGACTCGTTTAAAGTCACAAAAACCAAACTAATGTAATAACTTATGTAAAATAATGATAATACAATAATAATAACTATTAATAAAAATCAATAAATAATATAATATTAAATACTAAAGTACAAAGTTTGAAATAGTATGGGCCCTACAGATGATCTGAGAACAAACCTGTCTAAATTCACTCAATAAGGATTCTGAAATTTGCTCAGTTGCAGAATTGTCGCTGTCGTCACTTTCAGTTTCTGATGATAAAGTTCCCCAAAAATCAGTATCACTCAATTCTGCAAATGATTCTTATTTACTATCTGTGTTTTCTAGCTGATCAAGGGACACTTTTTGGTTGCCATGGACATTCTCAAGTTTCCAGGCAGAAAGAATGACATATATAATATAAAAGTGCATGCAGGGCACTGGGCAAACCACTAGGGACAAAGGGGGTGTGAAATGATTTCATATAGTAATGTAATCTTACAGATTACAGTGTACTGTATGTCTTGTGTGTGTTTCACTTTTTGAATTTCCCACCGGTCTCCGCCCCGTGCGACGCGACACTCGCAGGGAACGGAGCCCGGCACACAGAGGCTTCGGGCGGAGGACAGAGCTTGCAGACACAGCGGCGGGGGCATCGCTGGATCCAGGGGACAAGGTGAGTAGCGCTGCCTGGATCCAGCGATGCAATCCCGAGTGTGGCTCAGGGTTACCGCTCTTGGTACAGAAAATCCACGCCGAGCCACACTTGGGAATACCGCCAGGGAGGTTAAATAATAAAAAAAAAAAACCTGAACACCAAAGCTTAATTTATCCCTAATAACCTAGAAAGGATATACACTACTTTGTGTGCACCAAATACATTTGCAAACCCAGTTATTATGTTGTCAAAGTATCAGTGACATCATCACTGTGCTGTACATAGCCTGTACAGAGCAGAGCTGTGGGAAGGGCTAAGCCAGCTCTGCCCACTACAGGCTGCCTGCAGAAAACTACAGGAGGGGGCGGAGACAAGACCAGTCACCCTGCACAAGGAAGGAGAGCAGCAGTGATCGGTCTTTATTACAGGAAGCTCCTGCACAGGGGAAACATTTTCACACTGGATTACAGCACAGATCTGGAAGAAATACTCAAAGATCCAAGGAAGAATACACATGACTCTTGTATTTAGACAATATATGGTTATCCAGGAGTGCAGCTTTAAGTAACACTTAAGCCTAGCTGAACAAAAAAAAACTGACAGCTCAGGTTGGAGCTGCCGTACTAACAATCCAATGTTAGTACAGCGACCCCCCCACCAGAATACTCCGGTCAGCGCTCTCAACCATTTGCTGATATACAATATCCCCCAGCAATCAAACTATACACTGAGGCAGAAGAAAAAGACACTTTCTTCCAACAAGAGGCATTGAAGCAATCACTCTTAGGAAGTTCTTAGGAAGGCCTTAGGAAGTTCCCAGCCTAAAAAGGCTGTACTGCTCCCAACCTGGGAGAGCTCAGTGTATAGTTTGATTGTATATCCTATACAATTGTACAGAAGACACCTGGGGTCTTGTTGGATGCTTTCAATACATGCCCGGCTGGGTGGAAGGTTGATGAGCTCTACAGGGAAATTGACAAATTCTCTACATGTATGGTGGTGATTGACATCCCTGATGAAGAAACTCGAAACGTTGTTGGATTGCCCTTCTCCCATGTAATACTGTTACCAAATCTGGGGAATGTGCAGTTGTTCATGGGACTGGGTTTCACCACTTTACACACTAATTCTGATGTATTTCTGTCTATGTGATCTTGTTTGATCCCATTTTTATATATAGGCTCCTGTGAGGTCTTTTTTAAGCATTTGCTGTAGTACATTTACTGCTGCACTGTGGCAGCCCTGCGTGAATCACCATGTATAGACGGTGATTCGTGCAGCCGCAGTTGTGAGCGGGTGCACGCCGCCGTCAGCGCACTCTCATGCCCGTTGCACGAGTGTGGCCGCAAGTCGGGAGGACCCCATGTCCGCCGGCGACCCGCAATCGCCTGATACAGAGGCAGAACAGGGAACCGCCATGTAAACACGATGGTTCCCCGTTCTGTCAGGGGACATGACAGTGATCTACTGATCCCGGTAATCGGGATCAGTTAGATCTGTCATGTCCCCGCCAGCCCAGCCCCCACACAGTTAGAACACAGTGAGGGAACACATTTAACCCCTTGATTGCCCCCTTAGTGTTAACCCCTTCCCTGCCAGTGGCATTAATACAGTAATCAGTGGCTATTTTTAGCTCTGATTGCTGTATAAAGGTAAATGGTTAGAAAAAAGTGTCATAAGTGTCCGATCTGACCACCGCAATGTCGCAGTCCTGATAAAAATCACAGATCACTGCCATTACCAGTAAAAAAATGAAAAATATTAAAAACGCCATAAATCAGTTCTCATAGTTTGTAGTCGCGATAACTTTTGCACAAACAAATCAATAAACGCGTTTTGCGATTTTATTTACCAAAAATATGTAGAAGAATACATTTTGGCCTAAACTGATGAATTTAATTATTTTTTTTTATATATTTTTTTTGGGTATGTATTATAGCAAAAAGTAAAAAATATTGTTTTATTTTCAAAATTGTATCTCTTTGTTTTAGCGCAAAAAATAAAAATCACATAGGTGATCAAATACCACCAAAAGAAAGCTCTATTTGTGGGGAAAAAAAGGACATCAATTTTGTTTGGGTACAACATCGCACGACAGTGCAATTGTCAGTTAAAGTGACACAGTGCCTAATCGCAAAAATGCTCTGGTCAGGACGGGGGTAAATCCTTCCAGGGCTGAAGTGGTTAAGGATTCTCAACAAATATATTTTTGTAGGTGTGCATCTAATAGTTTTTTTAAATTATCTAGACTTCCAGCAGAAACTACTGCTTGTGGAAGAGAATTCCACATCCTCACTGCTCTTACCATAAGGAACCCTTTTTAAGGTTAAACCGCCTTTCTTCTATTTTTAGTGAATGGCCGTGTGTCTTTGTGAGCTCCCTTGCACAGTTTTGTACCTATTGTGGGGTCACCAGTACAGTATTTGTACACTGAAATCATATCCCCTCTCAAGTGTCTCTTCTCCAGAGAGAATAAGTTTAGTGCTTGTAATCTTTCCTCATAACTAAGGTCCTCCAATCCCTTAATAAGCTTTGTGGCCCTTCTCTGTACCCTTTCCAATACCAGGACATCCTTCCTGAGGACTGGTGCCCAAAACTGGACGGCATATTCCAGGTGCGGCCTCACCAGAGACTTGTATAGCGGGAGAATTATTGATTTATCCCTGGAGTTGATCCCTTTCCTGATGCATGCCAACACTTTGTTAGCTTTGTTTGCAGCAGCTTGGCATTGCATGCCACTGCTGAGCCTGTTCTCCACTAGGACCCCTAGGTCTTTTTCCATCCTAGATTCCCCCAGAGGCTCCCCCCCTAGTGAGTAGTTTGCTTTCTTGTTCTTGGTACCCAAATGCATTATCTTACATTTTTCTACCTTAAATCTCATTTGCCACTTGTCTGCCCACCCCATTAATTTATTCGGATCTTCTTGCAAGATTTCCACATCGTTTATGAATAAATTGTATAGGATTGGTCCCAGGACAGAACCTTGGGGAACTCCACTTTCTACACCAGACCATTCTGAGTACTCCCCATTTATCATCACCCTCTGGACTCACCCTTGTAGCCAATTTTCAATCCAGGTGCTCACCCTTTGATCCATGTTAAGGGACCTTAGTTTGTACAGTAAACGTTTATGGGGAACTGTATCAAATGTTTCCACAAAATCCAGATACACCACGTCTACAGGCCTTCCTTTATCTAGATGGCAGCTCACCTCCTCATAGAAGGTTAATAGATTGGTTTGGCAAGAACGATCCTTCATGAACCCATGTTGATTACCACTAATGATACCGTTCTCATTACAATAATCTTGTATGTAATCCCTTATTATTCCCTCCAAGAGCTTTCCAATTATTGATGTTAAGCTAACTGGCCTGTAATTCCAAGGGATATATCTTGTTCCTTTTTTATATATTGGTACTACATTGGCTTTCTTCCAATCAGCTGGTATCATGCCAGTCAGAAAACTGCTCTAAAAGATTAGGTACATGGGTCTGGCAATAACTTGGCTAAGTTCCTTAAGGACCCTCGGGTGTAACCATCTGGGCCTGGTGACTTACTAGTGTTCAGTTTTTCAAGTCTATTCCTGATTTTATCCTCAGTTAGCCATGAGGGTGTTTCCTGTGACGTGCCGTGAGGATCAGCATTGTAGTTCTGAATAACTGAGCCCCCTGTTTCCTTCGTGAATACTGAGGAGAAAAATGAGTTTAGCACCTTTGCCATTTCTCCATCCTTTGCAACCAGATTACCTTCATCATTCTTTATGGGGCCAATATGATCTGACCGCCCTCTCTTACTGTTTATATACTTAAAGAATTTCTTGGGGTTCTTTTTACTCTCCTGAGCTATGTGTATTTCATGGTCTACCTTAGCTGCTCTGATTGCACCTTTGCATTGCTTATTGTGTGTTTTATAAATATGGAAAATCTGACAGAGACCCCTCAGCCTTGTATTTTTTGAAGGCCTTCTCCTTTGCTTTTATGCGTGCCTTTAAGTCGGAGTTAAGCCATCCTAGTCTTTGATTTTCTCTTTTAAATTTATTTCCCATTAGGATACACTGGCTAATACCTTTGTTTAGTATGTCCTTGAAGCACTTCCATTTTTCCTCCGCGTTCATTGTTCCTAGAATTTTATCCCAGCTAACATCTTCCAGCAAGGAGCGTAATTTATGGAAGTTGGCTCTCTTAAAATTCAGCGTCTTTGTATTCCCCTTATGTTTCTTATTTGTGTAATTTATACTGAAACTAATTGTCCTGTGATTGCTATTTCCTAGATTGCCCCTTACTTCCACGTCTGTGATCAGGTCTGTGTTGTTAGTGATCAGAAGGTCTAATGCTTTTTCTCTTGTTGGTGCATTTACTATTTGACCCATGAAATTGTCCTGCAGGACATTTAGGAAATGGCGAGACTTAGCTGAATATGCAGTACCTTCCTCCCAGTCAATATCTGGATAATTGAAATCCCCCATTATAATGACACTTCCCATCCTAGCCACTATTCCAAATTGCGATAGGAGGTCCGCCTCCCCCTCCTGCCTCTGATTAGGGGGCCTATAGCATATTCCCAGTATTACTTTCCCCCTGGTATCCTCCCTTTGTTGCTCTACCCATAAGGCTTCGACTTCCTCCCCAGATCCACTAGTAATGTCATCTCTCACATTTATTTTTACATCATTTTTTATATACAGACATACCCCTCCCCCTTTTTTGCCCACCCTGTCCCTGCGATATAGGGAATACCCCTGGATGGTAGCCAGCCAATCATGAGAGCTGTTGAACCAAGTCTCCGAAATTCCCACAAAGTCTAATTCCTCCTCGTACAGTAGCAACTCTAGTTCTCCCATCTTGTCTGTCAGACTCTTGCCGTTAGTGAACAAGCCACGTAGTTTTGTCTGGACGCCTATTGTTTCCTTGCTGGGTAATCCTCTTTTGCATATAGGATTTGTTACACTACTCGCCTTGAATTTAAATTCTTTATTCTGCCTATCACTCCTACCACCAATACCACCCCCTGAACTAAGTTCCACTCTGGCTATTTCTAAGTCTGGACCCTCCTCCCCATTGCCTAGTTTAAAAGCCCCTCTAACTTTTCGGCCATCCTCATTCCCAGCCAGTCTGAGCACCCGGTAAACAGCATACAGTTTGGTGCTTCAGGTCTTTGAGACAGATTGGCCTCTCTGTGTTTCTAAGAATTGAGTCCCCTACCACCACAATCTGTCTTTCCTTTCCACTGGCTTCATCTCCACCCTCGCTGGAGTTGTTATTCCCCTGGCAGCTAGGGGCGCCACTCTGCTCCAGCGATGCTCATTCCTGGCTGGTTTCCGCTTTATCACACAACGGGGTGTACCTATTGGGATGCTCCAGCCCAGGATCAGCCTCCCTGACTCCTTCCCCTTAGATTCAGAACCTTGGCTTCCAGGGAAACAATGTTCTTACATTTTGTACAGCAGTATTCGCCCTCGATCGCATGATCAAGGAATGCATACATGCGACAAGATGTACACCGAGTTGCTTCTCCACACCTGCCGAGCATCGTACCTATTGATTTAGTGGAGACTGGGAATTATGCCCTATCCAATTAACTACCCGCTAGCTGCCTGCCTCTAACACTCACAGTACACGTATCCTCACAGCACTCGGTACTCACGCCACACTTGGGTACTCACAGAACACCCAGGTACTCACACTATATTACTAAGATACTCACCCAATATTCAGGTACCCACACCTTATGCTCAGGTACTCGCCCAATAGTCAGATACTCGCCCAATGCTCAGGCACTCACCTGATTTCCCTGGTACTCACACAATACTCAGGTACTTACTATGCTCAGGTACTCACCACTCGGGTATTCACAGAATACTCAGTACTCCTACTCAGGTACTCGCTATACTCAGGTTCTCACAGAATATTCAGGCACTCACTACTCAGGTTCAGTTTTTTTTTTTACAAAAGATAACAAACACATCATACATACCTCCTCTATGCAGCGGTTTTGCACAGAGTGGCCCGATCCTCTTCTTCTGGAGTCCCCCAGCGGCTCTCCTGGCTCCTCCTCTCTCGAGTGCCCACTTGGGGAATCGATTTCTATGGGGACACTCATGCTGGCACGCTCCAGAGTCCTGCTGTTGCGTCCATTGACACAGACTACAGGACTCAGTCCCAACCCCGGCTCCCGTGTCATTGGATTTGATTGACAGCAGCGGGAGCCAATGGTTCCTGCTGCTATCAATCTATCCAATGAGGACCAGAACCAGCGGCTGGAGCTTCTGTGCTTGTTCTCGACTCTGGAACGATCGGCTCAGGTAAGTAAAAGGGGGGCTCTGGGGGGCTGCAGGAGGTTTTTTCACCTTAATGCGTAGAATGTATTAAGGTGAAAAACCTTGAGGCTTTACAACCCCTTTAAATTTAGTTGTCATTAGGTCAGAAACAGAGGGGAAATCTTCTAATAGGGACACTTGCTCCAGTGACAACTGTCTAAGGGCCTGTTTTTTTCATGTAAGACGGGTTTTATGTTCCCATAGCAGTCTATTGGAATGCAAAACCAGTTTTAAAGTGATTGTAAAGGCTTTTTTTTTTTTTTTTTTAATAACAAACATGTCATACTTACTTGCTCTGTGCAATTGGATTTGCACAGAGCAGCCTGGATCCTCCTCTTCTCTGGTCCCTCTTTGCTGCTCCTGGCCTCTCCCTCTGGTGAGTGCCCCCACAGCCAGCAGCTACCTATGGGGGCACCCAAGCTGAGTCACAGCTCTGTGTATCCATTCAGACATGGAACCCCGACCTGGCCCGTCTCTTTCTCCCCTGATTAGCTGACTGATTTTGATTGACAGCCGCGAGAGCCAGTGGCGCCTCTGCTGTGTGTCCTGGACGGCTAAAACACTTATGGACATCGCTGGAGAGAGTTGGGGCTCAGGTAAGAAATTAGGGGGTGCTGGGGAGGCTGCTACACACAGAAGGTTTTTTTATCTTAAATTAATGCAAAAAATGCATTAGGATGAAAAACCTTCTGCCTTTACAACTCATTTAAGCAGGTCAAATGCAGATCAGAGGGAGGTGAACTGCATCTATCAATGAATTCTGAAAGATCTCAGACGCATCTCAAACTGATGACAACCTGATGTAATTGACACAGGTCTAAAGCCCTTGACCCAAGCCATGATAGGGGGTTTCCCTCATACTAGAGAGATCTCCTCTTACTTCCTGATGTGTTTTGAGACAATAAGCAAAGGAAAATCTCCCTAATGGGACACAGACAGCAAAAAAAAACAAAAAACTTGTCAGGGATTTCCTTTTCGCTGCCAGAGCTGTTTTGGCGTTTTTTGCACACATGTTTAAAAAATAATTTTAGGCCTGAAGAATACACAAAACCCCAAAACATTATACATTTTCTGAAAGCAGATACCCTAGAGAATAAAATAGTGGTAGTTCTAATTTTTTATGCCACACGTTATTAACACAAACGTTTAGGGAATGCAAAATTTTAGTAAAAAACACACTAAAGTGAATAATAGAGCAAAGAAACGGAATAAACTACCTACATTTTTGATAAAACATAAAAGACGAGGTTGAGCCGAGTAAATGGATAACCAACATGTCAAATCTTAAATCTGTGTGCGCCTGTGAAATGGCGACAAACTTTAGTACTCTATATTTTCTGTAGGAGACGCTTCAAAAGCCCCCTATAGGTATCCGTTTAGTGTTATGGTGATCTTGTGGTAGGATTATTGCTCCCACTCTGATATGCGCAGCGATATGTAACATGTGTGCAATCAACGGTTTCATGCGTAGGCGCTCCCGACGCATGCGTTTACATTCGTACATATGTATATGTGGGGGTGGTGGGGGGGATTTTAAGTGCTTGTGTGTAACTTTTTTTTTTTCTTTTTTTACTTTACTTTTTTTTTCATTACATATCACAAACGTCCCCAATGGAATGCTTTTTAGGTGACAGGTTCTCTTTACTCAGACATGCAGGGTCTTCACCTGAGAAGCAGGAGTCTGCCTGTCAGTTTCACACACAACCCTGGTGGCTGAAATCCCCTGCTATCAGATCCGTATGACGTACGGTCATGGCAGCGAAAGAGTTAAAACTGAACTCTGGGATAAGCAAATATTGTTTACGTCTGCACAGGAGTTTCCTATAATAAAGACCGGTCACTGCTGCTCTCTCTCCTTGTGCAGGATGACTGGTCTTGTCTCCGCCCCCTCCTGTAGTTTTCTGCAGGCAGCCTGTAGTGGGTGGGGCCTGCTATGTCCCTCCCACAACTCTGCTCCCTGCACAGGCTATGTACAGCACAGTGATGAAGTCACTGCTACTCTTATATGGTAATATCTGGGATTGCAAAGGCATTTGCTGAACACAAAACTAATTTATATATTTTGCGGTTAATGAGGAATATATTTTGATCAAGGTTTTTATACTCAAAGTTCAGCATTAAATTTTCCATACTGTATTCAAAATAAAAAAAAAAGTGTTGGCTTTAAATACATATTTGCTGGTTTTTAAATAGAATTGACAGAGATGCTGATGTGTGTGGTTAGTATAACTCCAGGCACGTTGTTGCTGAAAGAGTCTAATTCTCTTCTCAGGAAAATCTAATATCTTTGAGAGAAGAAACAAAAAAACCTCACATACCTAGATTGTACTTTTTTGGGAATTGGTATTTCCTTTCAAGGAGATGTGTGTAGAGGTGCTTGGCATCCTGCATCCTTCTGTGTTCTGTGCCTGTTCCAATCTACACTTAATCGCACTAAACCGCTCTCACACAATGGAAAGTCTGAGAGGTGGCCTCCGTTTCTGGGGCACCTCAGTCCCCAGATTCCATCACTGTCTGATCTTCATAATGGGGAGTACAGTGTGTACATGTAAAATAAAATGTTCGGCTGGTCATCGTGATTACTTTCTCAAAAGGGGAACATTCATGAACAAAATTGTCCTCTTAAAGGAAAACTATACTTTTGCATGGCTGTCCTTTAAAGCAGCAGCCTCCAAAGTGTGACCCTTTGCTTGCCCTTATCTAGCCCTTGGGGCACCATTACATCCACTGCCAACAATAGGGCCTAATTCCTGTCGCTGACACCAACAATGGGGCTTTATTTTTCCCACTGACAACATTAAAAGGACACAATTTCTCCCACTGACACCAACAATGGGGCACAATTCCTTCCATTGACACCAACAATTGAGCACAATTCCTCCCACTGATACCGATAGGGCACAATTTCTTCTATTGACATCAACGATAGGGCAGAATTTTTTCCATTGACGCCAACCTTGGGGAAATATTTCTCCTTCTTTCACCAACAATGGGGTACAATTCTTCCCACTGACACCAATGATAGGGCAGAATTCTTTCCATTGATACCAACAATGGGGCACTATTTTGCCAACTGACACCAACAATGTGGCTTTATTTTTCCCACTGACACCATTAAAAGGGCACAATTCCTCCCAATGACACCAACGATGGGGCACAATTCCTTCCATTGACAACAAAGATGGGGCAGAATTCTTTCTATTGACGCCAATGATGGAGCACAATTCCTCCCACTGTCAGCAACGATATGGCGCAATTCCTTCCATTGACACCAATGACGGGGCTGAATTCTTTCCATTGACTCCAACAATGGGGCACAATTCCTCCCACTGACGCCAATGATGGAGCAGAATTCTTTCCATTGACACCAAAGATGGAGCACAATTCCACCAACAATGGGGCACTATTCCTTCCAATGACATCAATAATGAGGCACTAGTCCTCCCACTGACACCAAAGATGGGGCATTGTTTACACTGGACACCAGGACATTTTTTCCCACTTGCCCTAATCCCCTTACAGTCTGAAGGACAGTAAACTGGCCCTTTGTTTGTTGTTTTGGAGACCCCTGCTTTAAAGTGAACTTGTGTCCAGACTATGCACAATAAGCCATGGTTCACACTAACACTTGTATGTGAAACGCACAGGAACCACACCACATTCCTGTGTAATTCACATGCAATTCAATGCGGTGTGATTTGAACCCAATAATTTTGAATGGGCTCAAATCACACCAAAGAAGTGCCCTGGGTTGCAGGAAAGAAAATCGCATATTCAATGTTGATGGGGGAATCCTTCCCACAGAGCTATTGTGTTCTCCCGGTAAGGGTGGTGGGTAGGAGGACGGGCATTGAGAGTTGTCCCTGCCGGAAGAACACAGTGATTATTGCTAGCAGCTATAGCCACTGCCAATACTCGCATGCAAAAATCTGAAATGCTGGTAGTACCCAAGTCGATCGATGGATCAACTTGGATACAATCAGTCTGCCCACAGATAGTTCAAATCTCGGCCAATCACTGCTGAACCAGCTGAGATTCAAACCACCTATGGCCAGCTTTAGCCCCGTGTTGGCCAGAGCTTTGTGGTCACTTGACTGCACAGATAATTTTGAAAAAAAAAAAGACGTTTACATTGCAATTTTTACTAAAATGTATGGCAATAGGAATTAATGGGGTGGCAACTTTTTAAAGTGGGTATATTGATTAGCCTTTTCTGCTTTAAGACCATTGTCCCAACTCAACTAAAATGTGTTTTTGTTTTGGTCTGCATTGGAGAGATTTTAACATAGGTTCAACTAGGTAGCTAGCTGAACCCATGATGGTCGTA
>BLSH010236109.1:503421-520479 GCA_018402905.1 Glandirana rugosa | reverse complement strand
CAAATTTCGGACGCACACACAAAAAAAAAGAAATACCACTACGTTTAGAGAGGTTACGTCTGGTTTTGTTTTTGTGTAAAATCAACTCAACCCTGTTACCAGAATTTCGTCTTTTCCGATTAGTTATATGGGTGAAATTTTTCAACGGTGGGGTAATTAAGGATAACGGTATGTAAAATCATTTTTAACGTTACATTTGCAGAAAAAAAAAAAGTTTTAATAGACACGTCAGTTCACTGGTGTTTCGAGACCGGTTGTGCCCCGATTTCGACCGGTATCCACCAAACTTAGAGTCGACCAAAGATAGTTCAAATCTCGGCCAATCACTGCTGAACCAGCTGAGATTCAAACCACCTATGGCCAGCTTTAGCCCCGTGTTGGCCAGAGCTTTGTGGTCACTTGACTGCACAGATAATTTTGAAAAAAAAAAAGACGTTTACATTGCAATTTTTACTAAAATGTATGGCAATAGGAATTAATGGGGTGGCAACTTTTTAAAGTGGGTATATTGATTAGCCTTTTCTGCTTTAAGACCATTGTCCCAACTCAACTAAAATGTGTTTTTGTTTTGGTCTGCATTGGAGAGATTTGCATCACCATAAAGAAAAAAAAACACACACGCAGGCTTTAAACTTTGCCAGTTTTATACAAAACAAAATGAAAAGATCTGGCTGAAGCTGGGCTTGAAAGGGTTAACGTGGTGCACTGCGCTGCTGCTGTGTTAAGTCATAGTGTATAGTGCAAGCGCCGGGGTTTGGTGGGCAGGGCGTGGGCGAGGTAGACCTACAGTGGAGTGGAAACTTCACCTTGTGGTTACCAGCTCTGCAGAATGTCGCTGTGCAATGTTTTCTGTGCGAACATTAGACTCCAAAGAGGCTGTAAATAAAAAAAAGTCGTGCTTGATGTTACCCAATCACAAGAGACGGTTTAATGAACGCTGCAGCCAATTCCACTGCTCAGAGGAATTCTCAGTCCGGTTTAGGTGGACCTGTAATTTGTACTGAGGGTTGTCAGCCCGTGGTACACCCACCTAGAAGGCGCTCCTAGTGCTTCAATAAGACGCATCAGAACAAATACAATGTTATACAAAGTGCAACTGCTTTTACTTTTTATTAGGTTATGTAAAAAACACATTTGCTAAATATTTTGTAACAATACCACATCAGTAATATGAACACAATTGCACGTTGGCTCTTTTTACATAGAATTTTTTTAGTTTTTTAAAAACACGAGACTAGTTTTCTTTTTTCATTTCTTTAGCAAATACAGCAGAAGTATTGGGACGCCTGCCTTTACACGCAAATGAACTTTAATGGCATCCCAATCTTAGTCCGTAGGGTTCAATATTGAGTTGGCCCACCCTTTGCAGCTATAACAGCTCCAACTCTTCGGGGAAGGCTGTCCACAAGGTTTAGGAGTGTCTATGGGAATGTTTGACCATTCTTACAGAAGCGCATTTATGAGGTCAGGCACCGATGTTGGATGAGAATTCACCCCAAAGGTGTTCTATCGGGTTTAGGTCAGTCAAGTTCCTCCACCCCAAACTCACTCATCCATGTCTATATGGACCTTGCTTTGTGCACTGGTGCACAGTCATGTTGGAATAGGAAGGCGCCATCCCCAAACTGTTCCCACAAAGTTGGGAGCATGAAATCATCCAAAATGTCCTGGTATGCTGATGCCTTAAAAGTTATTTTCACTGGAACTAAGGCCAAACCCAACCCCTGAAAAACAATCCCACACCATAATCCCCCCTCCACCAAATAAATTGGACCAGTGCACAATGCAAAGTCCATAAAGACATGGATGAGCGAGTTTGGGGTGGAGGAACTTGACTGGCCTGCACAGAGTCCTGACCTCAACCCGATAGAACACCTTTGGGATGAATTAGAGTGGAGACTGAGAGCCATGCATTCTCGTCTACATTAGTGCTTGACCTCACAAATATGCTTCTGGAAGAATGGTCAAACATTCCCATAGACACTCCTAAACCTTGTGGACAGCCTTCCCAGAAGAGTTGAAGTTGTTATATCTGCAAAGGGTGGGCCAACTCAATATTGAACCCTACGGACTAAGACATGGATTCCATTAAAGTTCATGAGCGTATAAAGGCAGGCGTCCCAATACTTTTTGTAATATAGTGTATGTGGAAGGCCTCAGTCTGGCCATCGGGTCCTGGCAGAGCCCTTTGGCACATCTGTACACGTGTGCAAAGATGGGGAAGTTTTGCTAGTTCTGTGCTACCTATCTTTGCACATATGCAGGGAAACCCCATGCATGTGCAGATCTGTGGAGAAACCCGCTAATGTGCACATGTCAGGACCCCAGGACCTGTGGTACATCTGAGCAAAGGCAGAATCTAGGAGGGGTGGGAGAAACGCCAGACGTAATTCCTCCCTATATAAAGAATATATCCAATTTAAAGAGAGGGAGAGGGGAAGAGGCAGGGCAGGAGGAGATCAGTTTTAGGGTGAAGGTCTGCTTTAAATTGAGTTTCCTGGTGTCGGAGTGTTCCTCATGTATGGAGTGGGTGGGTTGGCTTCCTGAATCTTTGCTGTGTGACTTCCTCTCTCTATGTCTCTGTTTCACCTTTCAGATTCAAACGTCCACACCAAACATTTTTTCATACAGCCAACACAAGTACATAATTCTCTCTTCATATTGGCCACTTTTAATCTCCCGAACAGCATCACCTGTAGCCAATCAGTTTCTGCTATATGCACATGTGCTGACAGGAAACCAGTGGAGTGAACAGAGTTGATACCCTTCCAGTTAAAACAGAACTTTAGCCAGAAGAGTTTGATAACAATTAATGTTCTTTAACAAAAGAACATACATTCCACAGTAATAATTATGTTGTACTTTGCCTCCAGCATTGCTCCTGTTTCTTCTTGCTGGAGGCCACCATTTTGCTGAAGCTCAGAGCAGCCACTTCCTTATTGAGAACTCTCCCCCTCTCCTCAGTCTCAATCTCTATGTAATTTTCTCCAATTAAAATGTGTACATTTTCAGCTTTGATTGTATGTTTTGGCTCAGATAGAGAGGGAGGCTGACAGAAGCTTCTGCCCTGATTTACAATTATGTGATTTTGGATGCATTTCAGAACACAAGGAATCGCAGGACAAGTGAATTAACATGATTTTCTATGGAGGCACTGATGTGAACGACAAGGCCTGGCTCGCAGTCTCCGCTTCAATTCGTCCCAAAGGTGTTCTATCGGGTTGAGGTCAGGACTCTGTGCAGACCAGTCAAGTTCCTCCACCCCAAACTCGCTCATCCATGTCTTTATGGACTTTGTTTGTGCATTGGTGTGCAGTCATGTTGGTAAAGGAAGGGCCATCCCCAAACTGTTCCCACAAAGTTGGGAGCAAGAAATTGTCCAAAATGTCTTGGTGTGCTGACACCTTAAGAGTTCCCTTCACTGGAACTAAGGGGCCAAACCCAACCCCCTGAAAACAGCACCACACCATTATCCCCCCTCCACCAAATGATTTGGACCAGTGCACAAAGCAAGGTCCATAGCTAGGATGAGTGAGTTTGGAGTGGAGGAACTTGACTGGCATGCACTGAGTCCATTTTCCAACCCAATAGAACACCTTTGGGATGAATTAGAGCGGAGACTGCGAGCCAGGCCTTCTCATCCAACATCAGTGCCTGACCTCACAAATGTGTTTCTAAAAGATTGGTCAAACATTCCCCTAGACACACTCCTAGACCTTGTGGACAGCCTTCCCAGAAGAGCTGAAGCTGTTATAGCTGCAAAGGGTGGGCCAACTCAATATTGAACCCTACGGACTAAGACTGGGATGGCATTTAAGTTCATGTGCGTGTAAAGGCAGACGTCCCAATACTCTCATACAACACTCATCATAATGGCAGTGCTGGTGGGCAGAGCCGAAATGAACAGGGACTTAAGTTCCACTTTAAGCTAAATGGAGTGGACCAAACAATTTTGGTGCATTTGCTGTGTTTTCTGCATTTCTTTTACTCGGCTGAGTGATAGACTTCATAGCAACATATCACTTCATCTAACGGTACAAACGGCACACTTTTGAGGAATCTGTTTCTGGTTAAGAGAGAGGTCTTAGTTGAATACATTTGCAAATACATGTTAAAGCCATACTGCTGAACATGTTTGATAAGTGTGGTCCCTAAAGCTGGCCATTCAGGCTGAACAAAAAGTAAAATCTAACAGATTCCTCCATCCACATTACAGCACAGGTATTGTATTTTGACAATTACCAATGGTAGCTGTCAGAATACCCAAAAATCACCTTCATCTGATTGGAAGTAGCCGACAATTTGCCACATGATCTTTTTGATTTTTCCATGAAAGGACGTTGGGTGGGAGGGGGCTGACTGGGACACCCACTGCGCAAATTTAATCTGGTTCATCAGAATCCAGGCTGAATTTTAAACAACATGTGCCCAGCATAACTCTGAAGTGTCTGAGTTTCCCAACTATGGGACATACATGCACAAACACAGAGCAGTCTCTACAGGAGGCAGCACTTCCTTCCTCGGGCCTTATACACACGGGCAGACAAAAAATGCCACTTTTAGGCCTCATGCACACTGCAGCCTGTTTTACAGACGTTTTACTGTTTTTTTCTGCTTCTGAATACCCCTCCATGTCTTTGCACACATAGACGTTTACAGGAGTTTAGAGGCAGAAAAGAAAAAACATCACTTGTGCATTCTATATGTCTAAATGCATAAACATGTCTAAATGCACCTAAGTGCTCTTCTCCGCCTTCTTTCTGTAAGGCTTCCAGGACAGATCAGAGCAATTTGGACTGGTCAAAGTGGACACATGCTGGCGCTGACCAATCAGAATCACTCTGATCTGTCCTGGAAGCCCTACAGAGAGAAAGTGAGAAGAGCGGGATTTCAAATCCCCAAACCACTACACCGGCTGTGTGGGCACTGACACCTCATCACCCATGGAGGTAAATGCAGTGGGTGCCGGGTTGGAGGGTGAGGGGAGGGCCGCTGATAAGAGGGTACCACCAGTCCTCCTGTAGGGTGCCCGGGCATACAGGGGGGCCCGGGGAATCTGGAGGAATCTGATATGGGCAGGACAGGGAGGATGATTGGTGCAGTGGGGGTGCAACACAGATTACTATGCTTCAGTTATGAATGAACACAGTATGGATCACTCAGAAAAGGAAAGAGCCAGTAAATGAAATATTCCTCTGCTCTCCATCCTGTACATCCCCGTCCCCATGTGCCTGCAGCAGCTGGCGGAGGAGGATAGTCGGCAGAACTGGGGGGAGGGGTGCACACAGTAGGGGGAATCAGATGTGGGCAGGACAGAGAGGATGATCAGTGCAGCGGGGGTGCAATTACAGGAACCATGTCCTGTGTGTCTCCCCCCTGCAGCAGCTGAAAGCAGACTGGAGGAAGAGGGGGAGAAACCTGCTTTCAGCTGCTGCAGGGAGAGACACACAGAGCATGGTTCCTGTAATTGCACCCCCACTGCACCAATGATTCTCCCTGTCCTGCCCACATCTGATTCCCCCTACTGTGTACTCCCCCCACCACCGGTTCCGTGGGCTTTCCTCTCCTGCCGGCTGCTGCAGGCACATGGGGAGGCGGTTGTTCAGGATGGAGAACAATATTTAATTTACTGGTTCCCTCCTTTTCTGAGTGATCCATACTGTGTTCATTCATAACTGAAGCATAGTGATCTGTGTTCACACACAGAACTTTTATTTATTAACTTAATAAAAATGCATCTTTTCGATTTAGCAGGAATTTTGTAAGTTATGTCATGTATGTGTCTGCTAATAATGATTTTAGTTTAATTTTAGTGAAAATGTTAGTTTAATATTTTTTGGGGAACGGAGAGCACTGTCAGCTCTAGGTGGGGGGCAATGGGGAGAGGGTGTATGGTGTTAGTTCACCTTCTCATTTTTCCTGAAAAGGTGAACTAACGCTTGCTGCCGGAAAGATATAACGTAGACAGGCGCATTTTAATACACCCGTGTGCATGAAGCGTACAACGCACACCAAAAGCCCAGACATTCCCCTTACAGGGCAGATGACGACTTCCAGTGTGTGTCTGCTCCATAGCCAACTGAAATTGATTTCACTTGTCTGGTTCTGCGTTTTCATTCAGAAAGCAATAGACTTAGCAGAAGCATGTCACTTCATGTAAATAGTGAACTGCTGCCTGTGCAAGTATGGGTGAGCAAAACTGAGAGTTTATATTTCTCAGAAATTTCTGTAAAAATCAGGAGATTTCAGCATTTTGCATTGTAGTCAATGGGGAAGGTGAAATGAAAGTGTTTTTTGGTGATTTTTGGTCATGTGTAGGGGGGCAGTGGGTTTTAAGCACTCATAAAACCTCATTGTTTTTTTTACAAATAGAAAAAAAAAATGTGCAAAAAAAAAAAGTAAGTGTAAGTACCCAACTAATCAAATTCACTAAAGAATAAAACACAAACAAAAGACCCATTTCTTTTTTTGCAGTGCGATCACATGCATTATGTCGCACGTTAACCTGTGTTGTGTTAAGGCAGCCTGTTGAAATGACTGCTAGAACACAGAGAAAGAAAGAGGAAGGCGCGTGGCCTAGCACATTATCCTTGGTACAGCATTTATTGAACAGCAGAGGTAAGTATTATACTCACAATTGATAAATAGAATAAAAACACATCACAATGATCCCCTTAGAATGTCCATGTAGCACTACCTGTGTCTCTTAAATCTGTCGGGCAGTGTGGTAGGTTGACGCGTTTCGAGGGTTTTCCTCTTCCTCAGAGCCTCTTCTGCGTATAGGCATGTGGTGCGCCGGGTTGATGATAAGACCTTATTTATTTTAGGTACTTATATAGCGCCGTCAATTTACACAGCGCTTTACATGTGTATTGTACATTCACATCAGTCCCTACACTCAAGGAGCTTACAATCTAAGGTCCCTAACTCACATTCATACATACACATATTAGGGCAAATTTAGACAGGATCTAATTAACCTACCACCATGTCTTTGGAGTGTGGGAGGAAACCGGAGTACCCAGAGCACAGGGAGAACATGCAAACTCCAGGCAGTGTCGTGGTTGGGATTCGAACCAGCAACCCTTTTTGCTGCTAGGCGAATGTGCTAACCACTACAATTTAATTTGTATTTTAAACTAAATGGGTTGTTTTACAAGATAAGGGTTCACATCTACTTTAATATAAAATCACTACCGATATAATCCCCGAAGAATAGAAGAGAATGTCAGAGGGTGTAACTGTGGCATCTACCAAAAATCAGGAGCTCATTATGGGTAGATGCCCCTTTAAATGATCTAATGCCCTTAACAAGATCTTATTCAGCAATACCTGCATTAAAATCCATTCACGCGACATAATAAAGAGATTAATGTATTTATATTTCCGCTGGTGAAGATTTTCCATTCTGCAGCCATCAAGGGTTTAGTGAGAAGGGATCAGTTTTCTAGTGTTGGAAATACAGGAACAGTGTCTCTTTTATAGAATAGCTCAGCCAGTTCCCTGCCGTTCCCTGAAATCCGCAAATGAGGTCCTGTGTTTGCTTTCAGTCCTCAGGTAAATGGGTTCCTGAACCCTTTAATGACCAAGAGACATAGATCTCTGCCTTCATCTGGAGTGCAGTCCTGAGCCAAGAGGTGGTTTCCGCTTTCCCATTTTAAAGTGGACCTGTCAAATATTTGAAAAATCTGTATAAATAAAATCCTGACATGTCACAATGTATAGCTGTAGTATCATACTCACAACTTTCTAAAGTGAGAAGAAGGGACCTGTGGCGGCCGGTGTTTTTTTTTTCTTTTGGGGGGGGGGGCAGCAAACAGCCCCCCCCGAGGGCAGTCGGGACATCAAAGCCCCTCACTTACCCCTTCCAGGAGTGTCCGCCGAGCGGGTGCTTTCATTCTCCTGCTCCGTGGTGTGGATCCATGCATCCCCCTCCTCCTCCTCTCCTCCAAGACGTCCAATAGGATCGCCTGACTTCTCAGCCAGTCGGGAAACGGGCACCAGACGCGCTTCCTGATTGGCGGAGAGGCCATTCAGTGTTAGAAAAGTGAATATTCATTTGCTTTTCTAACACACGTGAGTGGGCTGCGAGCACAATTCTCTGCGCTCGGAGTCCACTCTATTTTGAGGCCTATTAGAGCCTATGGCTCTAATCAGGTGCTTCAAATAAACCCCCCGCCGCTGTAATCCTGAAAGGAGCTGGACGCATGAATAGGGGGTGGCCATGGCGGGCATGGATAGATTCATGCTATGCAAGAATCTATTCATTTAGCATAGAGAGGGTGGCGAGGATAAAGGGGGCTGCGTCCTTGCACCCTTAATGGACAGACCGCCTCTGGAATGGACACCTTCCAGCACAAAGTATGTAGGCAAAGGACAAACTCCTTCCAAGCGTTAACCCCCCTGCCTACACCTCCCGGGGGCTGTTTAAGTGGATCCTAATGACGCAAAGTGGTGGCGGGATTCTTGATTATGTGTCCCCTGTGATAGGCTGTCATGGTGGTCACATGTTCGGGAGCCTGTCCCTTTTGTAAAAGGTTGGTGACAGCTTGTTTTGTGTGCTGGGAAGGCAAACAGCAGTGGAATCCCATGGATCCATATATGTGGCGGCTGAGCATTAAGGACCACCAGCCAAGGTGCCACACATATATGTATTATACTGGTGTGAACATGTCGATATGCAAAATTGGTTAAAACCACGAGTGCTTTTTTTTTAACCAGTCCCTTTCATCTATACCGCCTTTTCAAAATAAAAATGTAATAATTTAAAGGCTTAATGAAAGAAAGGTTTGTATAATAGATAAAAAAAACAAATAAGGAGGAAAGAGGGGCATAGGGATCTGGTTCAGTGTACAGTGGAACAAAAAATAAAAAATAATTAAAAAGTTGTTTTTTTTTAAAGTGCCCCCATCCCTCCGTGCTTGCGAAAGCAAACATAGGTTGCACCTGCATATGTAAACGGTGTTTGTACCACGTATGTGAGTTATCACTGTGTATGTTATATAGCAAGAGCAATAATTCTAGTGCTAGACCTCCTCTGTAACTATTAACTGATAACCTGTAAAAATTTTTACACCTATGGAGATTTTTAAGTATCGTAGTTTGTCGCCATTCCTCGAGCTTGCGCAATTTTCATGCGTGACATGTTAGGTATCTATTTACTCAGTAACATCATTGTTTTTTATTTGGTTGTGGTTTTTTTTTTTTTGCATTAAAATCCATTAAAGTGTATTTTTCCAAAAAAATTAAGTTTTAAAAACCGCTGCACAAATACCGTGTGACATAAAAAATCGCAACAATCGCCATTTTATACTCTAGGGCCTCTGCTAAAAAAAAATGTTTGGATGTTCTAAGTAATTTTCTAGCAAAAAAATACTGATTTTAACTTGTAAAACAAAAAGTATCAGAAGAAGGCCTGGTCTTAAAGTGGTTTCAGCTAAACAACAGGATACTTGAAAACTCTCCCTTGCTGTGCTGCTGTGGCCTCAATGCAAGGGTTAGCTGTTCATCTAGGGCCCATAGAAAATTAGATTCCATAGTCCTGAGTGGATGTGAAGCCATTGAGGAACAGTTTGCCGTCAGAGCATGGTGGAGTGCTGTCTGTCCGGGTAGCAGAAGATCAGGTAGATAAAACTGCTTTTATTCACCACTGCACCTAAACAAGAAGTTAACCTTTGCAGTGCAGACGCAGCCCAGGTTGAATTTTCAGGAGGGCTTTAAATCTATTTTTCAGTTTGAGATAATGCCTCACTGGATACAGTTATAGATATATCAAAGATTTAAAAATGTATAATCTTTTATAACAAAATAAATTTGACCCCAAACTATTATAACTATATTATAAAACTGTTTGGGGCGTTTCCTATGGTGTACTTGCCCTAAAAGTGGTCAGGAGGGCATTAGAAATCCTGACCCTGTAGAAGTGTGATGCTCGGTTAGGCTCGATTCACATCAATGCATGTTGCTTTTCAGTGTTTTTTCACTGCTTTTTGGTGTGCTTTCTGAGGATTTTTACCGCTTTTTGCAGCGTTTAGCAGTGTTTTATTTTTAATTTTTTTTTACAATATTATATTTTATTTTTTGGGAAAATGTTGTTGTTAGGCAGATTTAAACAGCAAAACGGTAAGCGGTAAAAACATGGCAAAAACCGCAGCACTTGCGGTTTTCATGCTTGCCCATTGAAGTCTATTACATGCAAAACGCTGCTTTTTGCATGAAAAAAAGTCCCAGACCCTTTCCAAAAATGCAGAGGCACAAAAAAGCATTGATGTGAACATGTTCCATAGGAACCCATGTTAAAAAAATTCCCTGCATTTCTGCAAACTGCAAAATGCATCAAAAAACGCACTAGTGTGAATGGAGCCATATATAAAACGGTATATAATAATGTTGTTTACAGAAATCGCTGTGCATGGCTGACTTTTCTGCAATTTGTGCTTAAAATGGAAACTTTCTCTGCACAAGACACACAAATGCACACACAAATACAGTGACCTCACAGAATTTCCCACTCTGGTAATAATAAAATGGAAAGCAAAATTTCAGCTGAAACAGTCCCAAACCTTTACAGGCGCCAGGATGGAGTGCGTCTATGGAAACTTTGAACTAGTTGCTATGAGGAGGTTAACTCTTTCACCCGGCTCACTCACTTTAGAACCCAATTCTTCTTTCCTTGTTTTCAGGCCTGCATAAATACCCATACAAAAATACGAGTTTTGTTCTTCCCTGTACAGTGAGGGAAAAAGTATTTGATCCCCTGTTGATTTTTGTAGGTTTACCCACTGACAAAGAAATGATCAGTCTATAATTTTAATGGTAGGTTTATTATAACAGTGAGAGACAGAATAACAACAAAAATAATCCAGAAAAACGCATTTCAAAAAGTCATAAATCATTCTAACCACTTGCCGACCGTCAACCGCAGGTTGACGGCGACAAAGTGGCTTGATATCGCAAACCACCGCCATACGACGGCGGCTGCGAGATCGTGCACTGTGAGTGCGCGTGCCGCCGGAGGCGCGCCCGCACGCTCACTGTGTTCGGGGGGGGGGCAGGGAGCAGGTGCGGCGGACTCGATCGCCGCTGGCTACCCGTGATGCCCCCCCGCACTGAAAGAACGCAGGTCCGTGTAAGTAAACACGGACCTCCGTTCTGTGAGAGGGGGAAGGGCTGTGATCACAGCCTTCCTCTACATGGAAGCTGTGATCACTATCCTTCCCCAGCTAGGGCAGTCCACACACACAGTGAGAACACGCCCAGGGAACGCAGTTAACCCTTAGAGCGCCCCCTGCAGGTTAACCCCTTCATTGCCAATGGCATTTACACGGTAATCAGTGCATTTTAATCGCTGTATAAATGCCAATGGTCCAAAAAAAGTGTCAAAATGGTCCGACATGTCTGCCACATATCGCAGTACCGCTAAAAATCGCAGATCGCCATTACTAGTAAAAAATAAAAAAAAAATAAAAACCCCAGAAATGAATTCTCATCATCCGTAAACGTGGCCACTTTTGCGCAAACCAATCAATAAACGCCAATTGCGATTTTTTTTTATCACAAATATGAGGAAGAATATAAATCGGCCAAAACTGATGAAAAAAATGTTTTTTTGTATTTTTTTTTTGGATTTGTATTTTAGCAAAAAAGTAAAAAATTTGGGTTTTTTTGCAAAATTGTCGCTCTTCTTTTTTTTATAGCGGCGATCAGAAATGACGCAGCGATGATCAAATACCACCAAAAGAAAGCTCTATTTGTGGGAAAAAAAGGACACAAATTTCGTGGTTCAAGTGGTTAAGCAAGACGTGAAATGGTGTACAGTACTTTCTTCTTTCATTAAAAGCGTGCCTGAACACTTACATACATTTCTAATCACCTCCTAGTTCATCTTAAATAAATGGTGCACCATGCACTACACTAAGAAAGTGAAAACCATTTTAACTTACTTAGTATAAATAAATCCATAAATATCATATCTGATAAATAAAAAATGCATGAACAAATATATGACATTAAATACTTTTTTGGTACTAATTAGAGTTGAGCGAACACCTGGATGTTCGGGTTCGGCGGGTTCGGCCGAACTTCGCGGAAACGTTCGGGTTCGGTACCGAACGTTATCCGAACTTTACCCCGGACCCCGAACTCCATGGAAGTCAATGGGGACCCAAACTTTTCAGCACAAAAATGACTGTAAAAAAGTCCTGGAAAGTGCTAGAGGGCTGCAAAAGGAAGAAAAATGGGAGATGTTATTAGATCTGCAATCTGTCCCTCAAAGCAGTAGTAATCTCTACCTAGTCCAGTATCAGACAGTTCTGTAATGCAGGATGAGAGATCGTTCTGTAATCAGATCATTCTGTAATGCAGGATGAGATGTTATAGATCTACAATCTGTCCCTCAAAGCAGTAGTAGTGGTAATCTCTGCCTAGTTATTAGATCTGCAATCTGTCCCTCACAATCTGTCCCTCACAGCGCCGGCAGCATCCTCTCCCTACACTAACCTGAGAGCATGTGACATGCAGCACTGTGACTCCAGCCTCATATAGAGGCTGGGTCACATGATGCACTGGCCAATCACAGCCATGCCATTAGTAGGCATGGCTATGATGGCTTCTAGGGAAAACCAGTGAAATGCTTGTTGATTGGCTGCCCTGCAGCTATTCAACATGCATGATAAAATACCAGAACCCAGAACCCGAACGTTTTCTCAAACGTTCGGGTTCAGTACACGGACACCCGAAAGTTCGGTACAGACCTGAACTTTACAATTCTGGTTCGCTCAACTCTAATACTAATCATGCTCAAATCCCATGCAGTGATTAAAAACAATCCATATAATGGATAAACACTGCTGTGAACAACCCCGAATACTCTCAAAGCAGCAAAATCCACTTCTATATAGAATGTGCTGTGGTGATCTTCTTTTTTTTAAAGATATATTTATGGAGTTTCAAGACTTACATACAACACAGTAAGCACTAAACCAGTGCAAGTCAAAAACTGTACATCTACAGAATAAACATTTGTTTGACAAAAGTTACACACGTCTCATGTTTTAATATATTTTATAAAACATCTTACTCCTTTTCCTGATATCGAATGTAAGTTTGTATAAAGGCAAGGCGTCATTCACCAATTTTTACCATAAGGTTCTTGTCAGAGACTCCAAGGATGCGAATATGTTTCTTGGCCTGACAAGAGAGAGACAGAACTCCAAAAATACCCAGGAGGCAATTTTTACATATAGGGACAAAAGAACTATAAATGATGCAAACCTTCTCCATTTTTTGGACCTGGACGGACTTGTAGGTGACCTGATGTAAATGGACACAAGTCCGTTTAAATCTGACCACTCATAGATTAACATGGAGCTTCATCGTTAAAATAGTGAGTCGGGAACCCATTTCGATTTTTATGCTGGGATTTAAAGTATATGTGAGCCCTCAGCTTGTAAAACATTCCATTCAGTTTAAAATAGAAATGAAAGGTAAAGCATTTGTGTATACATATAAAAAACATAAATACTTTTTCCCCCTCTTTTATAAGTGATCACATTCCCTTTGTTCTCACCTGCATAAGGATCTTAGAGAGCTGGGGGAGGAGAAACAGCAGAACACTGATCTTTCCAGTGAATGGCTGTGCAGGGGGGGGGGGGGTGTCAGCACAAGTCTGATCATTGGAGGAGGGCAGGCATCAGAACACTGATCTTCCCAGTGAATGGCTGTGCAGGGGGGGTGTCAGCACAAGTCTGATCATTGGAGGAGGGCAGGCTGAGTTTCCAGCACAGCTAGAAAACTGACCACGCTGTTCTCGTGTGAATAGTATGGTCAGTTTTTTAAAAAAATAGGAAAGCAGAACTGGGCCTGGAAGGAAATCCAGGGATTTCACACAAAGGTAGCAATACAAAGATAACTGGATACTTTCTCATACAAGTACATGGTACTGCAGGCACATATCAGGAATATGAAATGTTGGGTTTAGATATTCTTTAATTTCTTTATTGTAATTTTATATTGTTTTATTTTTTATTTTTATTCCCCCATGTGTGGCACTTCCTCTAGGAAGTCTTTTAATTGACATTTCTCCATCCTTGGCAGCAGATCAGAAAGTTCTGTGTATCTTTTCCTGTTCGCAGGTTTTAGGTTGCACTGATTGGACTTCAGATGCAGACGTTGGGTCCCACAGACTTGCTTTGAAGCAGCGTTGTATTTTAAAAAGAACAAAGGTGCACAATTAATAAAATGTTGCTGGTTCTGCTTCCATTATTGAACATTCCCTGGTTGAATCACCAAATAATTATGCAGAAGTTCCATTTAGAATGTTTTTTCACAAGTGTTCTAATTACCGTAGAACAGAGAGCAACGAGCTGCTAAAGACTTGTCATTTTTACCTTTTTTCCTTCTGATTCACAATTCCGATGACAGCTAAGCGAACTGCTGATTGCTGACTTTGCGCTAAACACGTCCTGAACAGCCTGTAATTATTTTCTCATGGATAATGCGTTTGCGCTAACGTTTCTGCACAGTCTGTATAGAACAGAATGATTCCACAACAAAAGACCACCTGCCCCATTTTATATTCCCTTTTTTTAGGGTCACTGTTCAGCTGGAAGCTTTGTTTTAATGCAACGGCTTTCTGAATAGAGGCCTAATAACAAGTAATGTTGCAGATGCTGTTATTTCTTAGAGATGTCTGGCAAAAGTTTAAATGACATTGCGTCTTCTAGCAACAAGGAAAATCAACCGATCTCCAGGAAGTGTTGCAGCTACGCTAAAGTTGCAAAGGATTTTCACAGTGCTTAGAGATGGGACTGCAACCTTGTTACATAACTTTCCTCCTCCTACATTGGTAGCCAGAAATGTTGGAGTCCTAGTTTTGCTCCTAATCAATCAGATTTGTCCCTGCTGTAGTTGCTAATTGTCTGACATTCTGCAGGCCAAAAACCCTTTCCTGGCACCAACATTGCAGTATACATGTGGTGGTATGCTACCATGGACTGGTGCCAGGAAAGCAAAATTACACAAAGTATTTGATCCAATTTTCTGTTTTCCTGGCACCAACATGGCAGCATACCAACAAATGAATGGTGCCATGCATTGACACCAGGAAAGAAAAATTACGCTAAATATTTGATCCAATTTTTCTGTTTTACTGGCACCAACATGGCAGCATTCCAACAAATAAATGGTGCCATGCATTGGCACCAAGAAAGGAAAACTACACTAAATATTTGATACAATTTTCTGTTTTCCTAGTGCCATCATGACAGCATACTAACACATGAATGGTGCCATGCTTGCCACCAGGAATGTAAAATGACACAAAGTATTTGATAGCGTTTTCTGTTTTCCTGGCACCAACATGGCAGCATACCAACACATGAATGGTGCCATGCATTGGCACCAGGAAAGTAAAATAACACAAAGTATTTTATACAATTATGACAGCATACTAACTCATAAATGGTGCCATGCATTGGCACCAGGAAAGTAAAATGACACAAAGTATTTGATACAATTTTCTGTTTTCCTGGCGCCAACATGGCAGCATACCAACACATGAATGGTGACATGCATTGGCACCAGGAAAGGAAAATGATGCTAAGTATTTGATGCAATTTTCTGTTTTCCTGGCACCAACATGGCAGCATACCAACACATAAATGGTGCCATGCATTGATAAAAGGAAAGAAAACAGGTGCATGTGCTCAGCGTCATATCCAGAGGTTGTCTTTGGGAAATAGACGTATGAGTGCTGCCAGCATTGCTGCAGGGGTTGAAGGGGTGGGGGGTCAGCCTGTCAGTGCTCAGACCATACGCCGCACACTGCATCAAATTGGTCTGCATGGCTGCTATCCTAGAATTCTAAAGATGATACACAAGAAAGCCCGCAAACAGTTTGCTGAAGACAAGCAGATTAAGGCCATGGATTAGTGGAACCATGTACTGTGGTCTGACGAGACCAAGATAAACTTATGTGGTTCAGATGGTGTCAAGCTTGTGTGGCAGCAACCAGGTGAGGAGTACAAAGACAAGTGTGTCTTGCCTACAGTCAAGCATGGTGGTGGGTGTGTCATGGTCTGGGGCTGTATGAGTGCTGCTGGCACTGGGGAGCTACAGTTCATTGAGGGAACCATGAATGCCAACATGTACTGTGACCTACTGAAGCAGAACACGATCCCCTCCCTTCAGAGGCTGGGCCGCAGGGCAGTATTCCAACATGATAACAACCCCAAACACACCTCCAAGACGACCACTGCCTTGCTAAAGAAGCTGAGGGTAAAGGTGATGGACTGGCCAAGCATGTCTCCAAACCTAAACCCTATTGAGCATCTCTGGGGCATCCTCAAATGGAAGGCGGAGGAGCGCAAGGTCTCTAACATCCACCAGCTCCGTGATGTCATCATGGAGGAGTGGAAGAGGACTCCAGTGGCAACCTGTGAAGCTCTGGTGAACTCCATGCCAAAGAGGGTTAAGGCAGTGCTGGAAAATAATGGTGGCCACACAAAATATTGACGCTTTGGGCCCAATTTGGACATTTTTACTTAGGGGTGTACTCACTTTTGTTGCCAGCAGTTTAGACATTAATGGCTGTGTGTTGAGTTATTTTGAGGGGACAGCAAATTTAGAGTGTTTTCACTCATGTGGGGAACGTAAAAACATTTATGAAATAAGATAGAAAAGTACACTGTTGTGACTTCTTTACTGTGAAACGATGTTACATTTCATCACTCACATGTCGAACATATTGTCACATTTAAACGACAGGGGAGTTTTATTGAGTTGTGTGTCGGTAATTACAGATTTGACGACCGTTGTTTTCACTCATGTGGGGATTCATTTTTACAGGTTTAACCCGGGTTTCGCAGTTATAAAACACACCGGTGGTAATAAAAGGTCGTGACGGAATTGGGAGAAACCGTACCTCAAGTGGTCTCGAAGTGTCCAACGGTGACCTCAGGAGAAGGTGAGGAGGTACTACTGTAGTGCCTCGACCACCTACAATCTCTGGAACGCGAGGAGGCGGAAGGTAAACTCCTACGGGGTCTCTACGAGTTATCC
>BLSH010236109.1:479808-499605 GCA_018402905.1 Glandirana rugosa | reverse complement strand
TTTATTTTTTGTAAAAAGTATCAAACAATATTTTAAAAGGTTTGTCCATTAAAAAGAGGAAGTGAACACACGTGACTACTCCGATGCGACTATCCGTGAATATCCGACATGACTACCCGTGACTACTCTGCCGTGATTATCCATCATGATTACCTGTAACTATCCACGGTGACTACCCGTGACTATCCATCGTGACTACTCCACCGTGACCACCCGTGACTACTCCTCTGTGACACCTCCGACGTGAGAATCCGTCCTGATTACCCGTGACTATCCACCGTGACTACCCATGACTATTCACCGTGGCTACCCGAGATTATCCGCCTTGACTTCAAGTGACTATCCGCCGTGACTACCCGTGACTATCCATCGTGACTAGGAGAAAAATTACCTGTTTGGAAAATTTTATAACAAACTATGAAAAATGTTTTTTATTTCAACATTTTCTGTCTTTTTTCCTTTCTTTAGCAAAGAATAAGAAACCCACGTACAATTGTCATTCAAACATTTGGCCTAGGCAGGAAGGGGGTGCCCTGTAGGCAAGTGGTTAAGGGGCATCTCCTATGTGGTCGGAGATTCTATCCTAGTCGGCTCACATGTGTTCAAATGTGTGCACTCCACTTCAGGCTACTCCATGTAAAGCTTTGATCTTTTATTTGGTTTAAAAATGAACAAATGAATAAAATATGTCAACTCTGACAGTTCGGCATCTACTTTTTAAATATTTTTCAAACTAGCTTTTTCTACAGATGATTATACTTATTAAAGACTCAGCTCAACCAAAATTGATCTTTTGGTATTTGGTAGTTTAAAATCTGCTAATTTAATTATAATAATACTTAATAGGGTGACAACACCACGTTCCTGTGTCCCAGCTATGCTCCTGCGTTGTCATCCTATCACATGGCTTCCAACGAAGACTACAAGGGCCCATTTCAGCACACAATGCACAGGCATGGTCCACTGTGTAACCATCAGGAAACTCGCCGTGACAAACGCCATTGCTGGCGTGCATGTAGACAAAAGTGGCTGCAGAGAGGTGGCAAAATAATTGCAGCAGCTCTGAGTTCTTCATGATTCACGGTGCTTTAGCAATCTAAATGCAATACAGTTACATCGACTTTAACACAGCTCCAATGCTTCTTGAAATGTTTCAGCTATTATATGAAATATTGTCAATTGTACCAAGAAGGCATTTTAGCCATGCGGATGTACGTAATAAGCTGTGATTGTTTTGTTCCCATCCCATGGTGTTGGTCCTTGTACAAGCACAGCAAGTGGTGGTGATGAGTCTATACATTATCCTATGCAGAGACTGACATGACAATGGAGTGTTTGTCATGTGCTGTCATTGCTAATGAATGAGCCCGCTTCTTTCCTGTTGAATGTTCCCCTGACAGCTCGACACTGAGCAGCCTCTGCCTGGGATAATACAAAGCCCTGTGACAAAGATGGCCAATAGTAATTATTATCATTACTGGCTGCATGGTCAATATCAACTGTCACATCTCATTCAGCGGGGAGGTGGCGAGCGCTCAGGTTCATAACTAACTTGGCAAATCGAAGACATTTTAAAATCAAATATTTACATCAAGGGACGTTGGTTGCCTTGATCAAGTTACCATACTAGTTCTATGAGTAGTCAGTCTGGTCATCAAAGAAGTGTGAAAGGCATACCTGTCTTTTTTTAAAGCAGAATTGCCCTTTTGTACCTATATATAGGAAACCAAAATGATGGGTGATGGATGTTTTACTTGTCATCTCAGTGGAAGAATGCCCTACTGCTGCTTATCCATCCTGTACCCTTTTGCCAGTGTGCAACTAAAGGCCACTGCTGTCCACTCTGGTCTAATTGCAGTGGTTTGATATGCCCCCTGCTGCGTCAAGCCAATAGCTCTGCAATCAACAATGCTTAAGCTTCCTGCTGATTGGAGGGCTCTAAGATCCATTTCACACTGAGGCGCTTTACAGGCGCTGTTTAGCTAAAAATAGCACCTGTAAAGCACCTCTCCATTAAACACAGTGTGTCCTTTCAAACTGGGACGGCGCGCTTGCAGGAGTGGAAACAAGCTCCTGCAAGCATCATCTTTGGAGCTGTGCGGGAGCAATGTATACACCGCTCCTCCACCGCCCCTGCCCATTGAAATGAATGGGCAGCGCTTCCAAAGCGGCTGTACACCACTTTGGAAGTGCCGAGCGTTGGCACTTTTAACTCCTTTTGAAAAGTGCCCCGCTGCTGCCCTGATAGCGGCATTTTACCTCTGACGCTCAGGCGGCCCCAGTGTGAAAGGGGTCTTAGTTTAATTCCGCAGAGGGCATGTCTGACCTCAGCAGAAAGACCACTGCTTCTACATAGAGAGCAAGGATCCTCCTCTGAAGCATGCTGGCAGGGTACAGGTTTATCTACTCAGACTGTGGCTGTTTTCTAAGGTAAAAGAGCCTTAAGGCAGGCTATACAGTATGCAATTTTCTGTCCCTCAACCAGGGATTGAAGGGCAGAAAAATGCTAGATTGCTAGAATGCCATACACAATAGCACTGAGGGAGGGACTCCCTCATTAAATCTGTTTGTGTTGATGGGGGAGTCCTTCCCACAGCAGTATTGTGTTCTGCCGGGGGAGCCTTCCTCACTGGCAGAATACAATGATTAGTGTTGGCGGCACAGGCTGGTTGTACTGAAGTCAATCAATGGATTAAATCCAGTGCAACCAGCTTTCCCATAGCCAGGGGTGTCAAACCGGCGGCCCTCCAGCTGTTGCGGACCTACAAGTCCTATAATGCCTGAGGGAGTCATGCTTGTAACTGTCAGCCTTGCAATGCCTCATGGGACTTGTAGTTATGCAACAGCTGGAGGGTTGCCAGTTTGACACCTGTGCCGTAGATGGATCAAAATTCAGCTGGCACCTGCTGGACTGGCTGAATTTCGATCCATCTATGACCAGCTTAAGACTTTGAACATCTTTTATCTTAATGTATCTTTTAATGCTCTCCAGTAACTACACTGAAAGTCAGATCACTCACCTTTCCTAACAAATATCTGAAAAAAGAATTGGTTTGGAACTGCGCATGACATGTTTAGGTGGAAAACCCAAGAACTGAGCAGTAGGGGTGAGTGATCCTCCAGAAGCCATTTTTAACCACAAAATGACCAATTTTGCTTTACATGGTATTTTGTTGCAATTAGTCTGAAAATGCTACCATGCAGGCTATTTGTCTAAATTTATGACTTATTTGTTGGTAAACAAACTGGTTTAGGAATTCCAGTTGAGGGGCCATATTTTGGCCAAAGAACAGGTCCTGGATAGCTGATAGGAGTTCCCCTCATTCTCAATAGCTACTGAAAGCCCATAAAAGCCACCTTTATTTTGCCCCCCTGATTTACTTCAAAAAATTTTGCCAAAATGTTGGTAAAGTGAAGACTCTCAATCCCCACTGAACAAATAGCAATTATTTTCAGTATGCATTTTGGGGTTTCATTTTCTGGCATGTAATTATAAGTGAATTTCTTAGCCTGACCTTTGATGACCTGGAAGATCTTCCAGTTTTTATTTATTCATTTGAGCATTCTCCAGTCCAGTATGTTGGACAACAATTGTATAAAAAAAAGGGCTAGCCAACGACATTGGATCTAGAGGGGCCTCTGTAGTCCAATTGATGATTTTTTAGCAGGATATTGGCCCTTGTTCACCAATAGCTTAGAGTTCCGCAGCCATTGAATCCAGCTGACAAGGAAGCTATTTTAGTTTGGGAACTGGAAACCGCATTACACAATGTCTGCGAGCTCAAAGAATCTGAGCTGCAGGAGATGTTTACACACCGGTAAAAATATTTAAGTTTTTCATCCTCTTAGTCAAAGGGTCGTATTTAAAGAAAACTATACTTATACAACTTTCAGGTTACTTGTTTTGTTTTTCAATTTTTAAATGTTATATATATATATATATATATACAGTGCCTTGAAAAAGTATTCATACCCCTTGAAATTTTCCACATTTTGTCATATTACAACCAAAAACGTAAATGTATTTCATTGGGATTTTATGTGATAGTCCAACACGGAGTGACACAGAATTGTGAAGTGGAAGGAAAATGATAAATGTTTTTCAAAATTTTTTGCAAATAAATATGTGAAAAGTGTGGGGGGCATTTGTATAGCGCCCCCCTGAGTCAATACTTTGTAGAACCGCCTTTCACTGCAATTACAGCTGCAAGTCTTTTTGGCGATGTCTCTACCAGCTTTGCACATCTAGACAGTGACATTTTTGCCCATTCTTCTTTGCAAAATAGCTCAAGCTCTATAAGATTGGATGGAGAGCATCTGTGAACAGCAATTTTCAAGTCTTGCCACAGATTCTCAATTGGATTTAGGTCCAGACTTTATTTGGGCCATTCTAACACATGAATATGCTTTGATCTAAATCATTCCATTGTAGCTCTGGCAGTATGTTTAAAGTCGTTGTACTGCTGGAAGGCGAACCTCTGCCCCAGTCTCAAGTATTTTGCAAACTCTAACAGGTGTTCTAAGATTGCCCTGTATTTGGCTCCATCCATCTTCCCATCAACTCTGACCAGCTTCCCTGTCTCTGCTGAAGAAAAGCATCCCCACAGCATGATGCTGCCACCACCATGTTTCACGGTGTGGATGATGTGTTCAGGGTGATGTGCAGTGTTAGTTTTCCGACACATAGCATTTTGCTTTTAGACCAAAAAGTTACATTTTGGTCTCATATGACCAGAGCACCTTCTTCCACATGTTTGCTGTGTCCCCCACATGGCTTCTCACAAACTGCAAACAGAACTTCTTATGGCTTTCTTTCAACAATGGCTTCTTCTTGCAGCTCTTACATAAAATCCAGATATGTGGAGTACACGACTAATAGTTGTCCTGTGGACAGATTCTCCCACCTGAGCTGTGGATCTCTGCAGCTCCTCCAGAGTTACCATGGGCCTTTTGGCTACTTTTCTGATGAATGCTCTCCTTGCCTGGCCGGTCAGTTTAGGTGGACGGCAATGTCTTGGTAGGTTTGCAGCTGTGCCATACTCTTTCCATTTTTGGATGATGGATTGAACAGTGCTCTGTGAGATGTTCAAAGCGTGGGATATTTTTTATAGCCTAACCCTGCTTTAAATGTCTCCACAACTTTATCCCTGACCTGTCTGGTGTGTTCCTTGGCCTTCATGATGCTGTTCCTTCACTAAGGTTCTCTGACAAACCTCTGAGGGCTTTGCAGAACAGCCAAATTTATACTGAGATTAAATGACACACAGGTGGACTCTCTTTACTAATCAGGTGACTTCTGAAGGCAATTGGTTCCACTAGATTTGTGTTAGGGGTATCAGAGTAAAGGGGGCTGAATACAAATGCACACCACACTTTTCACATATCTATTTGTAAAAAATTTTGAAAACCATTAATCATTTTCCTTCCACTTCACAATTATGCAATTATGTGCCACTGTGTGTTGGTATATATATATAATGTTTATGTTTAAGCAGCTTTTAAGAGTTTGCAAACAATATAGGCTTGCAAAACAGATATATATCTTGTGTAAGCTGATGTATCCAAATTGTACAGCACTGGGTTATAACAGTTGGAACACTATGTAGAACATAAAATTGTGATAAGCATTATCAAAAGAACATGCATATCAGGTACATTATCAGAACCCTTAGGTGATTACAAGTAAGTTGTGTTAAAAAAAAAAAAAATTGGGTTGAATCCCGAACAAATTTTCTTTCGAAATTCAGAAATTTTGTGTGTTTTGTGATCCACCATTGATTTCGATTTTCGACCAACCAAGCCTTCAATTTCACCTAATGTTGCTACAGAAAATAGATTTTGTGGTCAGTAATCTTCTTTTCTTTCTAGGTGTCAGCTTATGCGCATTTCTTTTTTGATTCTATTTCTCTGAAGATTCTCCCCCCATTATTTGGATTTTTTTTTTTTTCAAAAAATTTCCAAAGCCCCCAATCACTCAAATTTGATGGCCGCATGAAAATCGGCCATTGCTGCAGCCTACTAATGGTGCAAAATTTAATAGAAAATTCTCACTTATGATTTTTCGTAAGAAAATTCTTTTGAAATTCAACCCATGTATGGCGTGCTTTAGGTCACGATTTTGTGGGTAGCTTGCAATGACTGGTAGGATATATATATATATATATATAGTAAACATAAGGAGAAAAGTAGGAAGGAGAAGAAAGAAAAAAAGGACAATGGAAGGTTCCCAGAGGAGACGAGTCTTCATGCCTTTGATGAGATAAAGGAGTCAAAATCAGAGGAATATCTGAAGTGAGACCATACCGTCCACATAAGATTGCACGATTCGGATTTATCCTTATCTTACGCAATTATACGTTCTACATTGTCAGTTTTGTCCATTTCATAAGACCATTTGGCTAGTGATGGAGCTTCAGTCTGTGGCCATCATCTATCGATCACAGAACGGGCAGCCGTAATAAAGTGCCTAACTAAGCTTCTCTTAATTTGTTTATAGGAGCCTGGCAGCATGGACAATATAGTGATCTGTGGTGTGTTTGGGATGTTATCGCCAACAAGTTTATCAAACAAATGTAAAATGTTATTACAAAATTGGAGAAATGTGACCCAAATATGGGACATGGTGCCAGGAGCCCATAAACACTGGCAGCTATATATATCATTTTTATACATCCATCATTAATGTCTATTGAGTATTGACCCTGTGGAGGATATATTATATTGATATTGTATTGATATGGCAATGCCCTTATGTTTTTACTAGCCCTGGCCAAGGGGGCCTTTTTTGACCCCCCCCGAAACGCATTGCATACTCTTTGGATTGTCCCCCTGACTTATATTGGGATTAAGCTGTATCTGGACCTATTAGCAGTGGTGCAGTTCTTCAGTTTCCATTTTTTGTTACATTATCAAAAACCTGGATGTTTGCTATTAAGATATTGCATGGACTGAACTTTTTCACTTACCCTACATTCACACCTATGCATTTTTAGTGCATTATGCAGTTTGCAGAAATGCACTACAGTCCATTTAACATGGTTTCCTATGGTGCACGTTCACATCTATGCGTTTTTCAGCGTTTTTGGAACGGGTCAGGGACTTTTTTCCCACAGCAGATTGTGTTTTGCATGTAATAGACTTCAATGAAACCACACCAAAAACGCAAGTGGTGCATTTTTTATGCGTTTTGCAGGTTTTTTTTTTTTACTTGAACACATTGTGTATAGCTGGTTGCTAAGGAGTAGGCCAGAAAGCCGGCCACTGTGTCCTTAACAACCAATGAGTCATCAGCTGTCAGCGGGGTTCTCCACTGACAGCTGAATGTAAAGAAAGAATTACTGGCCAAAAAAAATAAAAAATCTGTAAAAAAAACACGTGGGGTCCCTACCCCCCACATCCATACCAGGCCCTTTGGGTCTGGTATGCATTTGGAGGGGAACCCCATGCCAAAATAAAAAAAAAAAATGCTGTGGGCATGCAGCCCGGCAGGTCAGGAAAGAAAGGGGACGAGCGAGCACCCCCCATCCCCCCCTCCCGCCCTCCTGAACCATACCAGTTCACATGCCCTCAACGTGGGGGGTTGCTTTGGGTTCATGGGGACAAGGGCCTCTTCCCCACAACCCTGGGCTGTGGTTGTGGGGTTCTGCGGGCAGGGGGCTTATTGAAATCTGGAAGCCCCCTTTAACAAGAGGTAGTAGTAGTATTGGCCCCCTCCCCAAACACTTACCTCACTCGATCCAGAACTATGCATGTCTGCAGTGGCTCTCTCTTCTGTCCCCGCTCTCACAGGACGCAGAGGCACTAGCGGGAGCCATTGGCTACTGCTGTTGTCAGTCAAATTCTGTGAGCAGGGGGCGCAGCCGAGTTACGCTGTGTGCATCTATGGACACACACAGCCCAGCTTGTGCCAGCATGTGTGCCCCCATAGAACACAGCTTGCTATGGGGGGCCCCAGAAGAGGTAAGGGGCGGCTCTGTGCAATTCCAAGACAAATGTGACTTTAGAACCACTTTAACAAGGGAGCAAATAAGTAAAACTGCACAGTTAAATAATGTAATATAATTGAATTTTATTGCATTTCCCCAGTTGTGACAGCTTTTCATAGATAAATACACAGCCTTAGCCTATCTTGTTATATGCTCACTGTGGCATGTAGGTCTTTTTTCATGCTCTGCTGCACTTACTATAATCTTTTCCGGTGTGATGTACAAAGTCAGCGTACAGTGTCTTCTCTGTCTGTGCTTCATTAGTGGATTGTGTGTGCACACCGCTACAATGGAAAATTAAGGGTTCCATTTTCCTGTGTCAAGCTAGCATTTCCCCTTGGGGTCAGAAACCACTTCCCCCTCCCCCCCCCCCCCCCCCCCATTAAGCAGTATAACAAACAGAAAGTACACAGGGAGTGTTCCCCTCTGTAACTTCACACCGTGCACTATTACTGCCATAGCATTGTCAGTGGAAAATTCTCTTCTCAAAAAAACAGATTGTTGCACAAATTAGGTTAACGTACAAATTGTGCTTACAAAAACTGTTCACTGCTCTAGTTACTTAGGAAGAAAAGCTTCTTGTTGTATAGACGTAGGGGTGCAAGCAATTTAAAGCCCAACTGAACTTCACTTGTGTGAAGACAAACGATGTTCAAAGACTTAATGCTTTGTTTTCTTTAGAAAGTAGAAAAGCTTGTTCCCTGCCAGCATGCTGTAGAAAAGGACCTTTGTCCTTGTGAGGAAGCAGTGGTCTCTCTGTAGAGGTCCAACTGCTGAGTCACAACCCTGTAAAGAACAAAGCTAACACTCCCTGTTGAGAACTTCATCTTTGACTCAGCAATGGGTGTGATGCTTTAGACTTAATAGCCACTCAGGCAATGCTCCATGTTGCTAGACCAGTCCTTGCAATCTCTTCTTACCTGCACTCCGGTGGTTGGATGCTCCTGATGTCACCAAGACCATAGACTTGCATTGCAAAAAAGGAGAAAGGCTGGTACCATGGAAGTCGGCTAAAACGTTTTATTATAGCATGTAAAGAACAGTCAAAAAAGCCAACGCATTTCGGCCATCAGGCCTTACTCATGGCTGAGCCATGAATAAGGCCTGATGGCCGAAACTCGTTGGCTTTTTTGACTGTTGTTCACATGCTATAATAAAACAATGTTTTAGCCGACTTCCATGGCACCAGCCTTTCTCCTTTTTTGCATGGATTACATGGAAGTTTACAGAGACTTCACAGGCTGAGTGCTGTGTTCTTGAGCTGACCAGGCATTGCACAAGAGGTAGTAGCTCCGATGCACCTGTTCCAATGGCCTTGCATTGGACCTGAGGGCAGTCCACTGCTGGAATGTAGGGGAGCACAATGAAGTTTAGCTTTTCTTTTTCATTTTTGCTCTACGACTTTAGTGAGCTAACTTACCTGTAATTAAAGCGGAACTCCAGTTGTTTTTGTGTTTATCAGTTACAAAAAATGTAGCTGCTGATTTTTAATAAACATGTACTTACCTATCCCAGGATCCAGCTTCTCTCCCTCTCCTCTCCCCCCGGCACCAGCATTTCAACTATGGACACCCAGCAGTGACAGCTTGCGGCTTCACAACTGGGTGCGCACTGCACATGCGCGAGTCACGCTGTGCCTCCTGATAGTTGGGTAGTCTTCTGGGACCTGTGCTGTGTCCCAGATGACTGCACCTTGGATCGCCTAGGCGATCCGAGCAGAAGTTGGAGCTAGTACCTGTCAAAACTAGGTACCCGCACCCCCCCCCCGAAAAAATTTGACATGCCAGACGTGGCAGGGGAGGGGGCGAGGAGGGCTTAAACTGGAACTTCCCCTTTTGGGTGGAGCTCCACTCTAATTATATCCCATGTCATGCTGGCAGCTGAATCCTGAAGAAATCTTCACTGCAGAGTTGCCCCGTCCTCTTCCTGTGGCTGAACTTGTGGTACACAGAAGGCTACAAGCTTCCGGCTCTGAGCTGCTATGAAAAAAGCTCCCGATGGGGACCTGCCCCCTCCTCCCTTGAGAAAAGTTCTTTATTTATCTATTCCAGGTTCCTATATAGCGTTTCATCCCTAAACAGGCGCGGTTATCTACCAATTATTGGCAGCCACAAACCAATTGTTTCACACAGATTGTTCCAATCACAAGTAATTGTTGCCTATACTGTATGCTGTATATATATATATATATATATCTCTGTAGTGGACATTTGTATATAAGCAGGTGATGCTATTCCCCTCTATTTGTGTTTTTGGATATGTTTTTATGGACTTGCTGAAATAACGGTGATTTTACTGGACGTGCGGTCAACCAGAATACTTTTTGCTCATTATAATCCACGTTGGACTGGGTCAGCACCTGTTCTTTGTGTAAAGCCTCGTACACACGATGCGAATTTCGGACAACAGAACATCCATTTTTTGTTGGATGTTTGTCTCATGTCGAAAGCGAAGAGTGTACTAACAATACGAAAATTTTTGTACGACCGAATTCAATATCAGAAGTGATGTAATGTGTTGAGTAGTTTTGTTTGTATTTTTTGGTTTCTTAGCATGCGTAGTCCCAATCGTATGATTTTTTTTGTACGAAAATCATACTAATGATACGAAAATTGGACGTTGTGTTCTCATACGAAAAAAATATTCTAGTCTGCACATCCAGCTTTTGTCTTACGTAAAATCAAAATTGGTTTTCGAAAAGCATACTAACGGTAAGAATTTCAGTCCAAATTTTGCATCGTGTATACAGGCCTTTAGTGGAGGTGGAGATGGCAGGCTGACCTAGAGCGGTGTTCTCACACATTTATGCTAGCGACTCCGACTTTGTGGTGCTGCACAGATTTGAAAAAAAGGTTCCTGCACTATTTTTCGCCATTTCAGGTGCGACTTGCATAGACATTTGTGCATGAAGTCGCACAGATGTCAGGCAAGTTGCACCTGACTTGCAGCTGTGAAATCGTGTGACTTTAAGTAAAGTCGCACAATTTCAAAGTCACATTCAGTGAGAAACAGGACTAAAGCTATAGAGCTCTAAAAAAAAACCTTAAAGCCAAACTTCAGCTTTAGGTTGGTGACAGGGTCTCTTTAATACCCCAAACATGAACATAAAAATTCACAGCTGACCTTTTACAAGCAGTGTAATTATAATTCTGCTTTTTCAATGAATATGGTAACATAACCTTTACCAGCGTGTAGCTCCCATTATGCACCTAAAAGGCTTCATTTCAATAAAAGGGCCCAGAAACACCGTTCTTAGATGTAAACACCATCTGGGCCACTACATTTCCCGTCAGTTGATGTAAAATAGGTTTTAATAACATTCATGGATGACTATGTAAATGTTTCTGGAAATTATGTGCATTTTAGAAATGGGGAAATTTTTCTGTCCAGTGTTTTCATGGAGGAAAAACACCTCCGGGCGTTCGGTTGCCTCCTTTGACCTCCAGCGGCAGCTCACAGAGCAAAGGGCCGCAACATCAGAGCTACAAAAAAATGTCAGATATCTAACTTTCCGTCCAGATGTGGGAAGGTTTACAGAAATAGCTGAGAAGTTTATTTGTAGCTCTTCAAAGTCATTTTTTCATTCTTAGGTATGGCGGCAGTAAGCTCTACGCATCATTTTTTGTGTCATTTCTATTGATGTGTAGAGTTTACTTTAAAGTGTCGCCATATCTAAGAATGAAAAAGTGACTTTGAACAGCTACAGAAAAAGTCACACCTGTAATGATAGAAATATGGAGGTTGAGGACTCCATCTAAAAAAATGTCAGTTGCCTGCCTTTCATGGTGACGTCAGGGTTGCAGTATTTTCTCACCGACCTGGAACATAAATACGGACAAGAAATTGTGACATTTCTCCAACTTTCATTTGTTGAGTTGAAAGCTTGCTCTGCATCTAACTCAGGACTACCAAAGCCAGGCACAGCCAAGCAGCCAGCATTTTCAGAAGGAGACCGGCAATGGCAGCCTGCGTAGTTCTCTGGTGAGAGGTATGTTCTAAACTGCACTTTAGGATATTAACCGTCAATTTGTTTTGCTGGGTTTGCATTGGGGAGATTTCCATACATTTCCTTTTCTGGAAAAACAACAGGAATTGAGAGGAAATCTCATTAAAAGGGGGGGGGGGGAACCTACTCTCAGACAGTTGTCACTGGAACAGGTATCTCCATTAGAAGACTTCCCCTTACCTCCTGTCCCTGGGACAACTGTAAAAACTTGGATATCTTATCACATCACTTTACCTATAGGTGGTCACCAAGACAAAAAGGCTTTCTCTTGAGCTGCTGGAACGTCTCCTGGGCTTTCTCGGGATAATCCCCTCCCGCAGCTCAACAGTGACTGCCAGGCTTACCGTTTCCACCAGAAAAAACATCCGATGGTGCCGCCAGCTGGTCACACAGAGTAGATCCGCTTTGATCATATGGCCTTGGAGGACCCGAGTGACGTCATGACGTTACTTCCAGCCCATGGTGGAAGTAAACTATTTTTTATTAATTTAAATCAAAAGATCAAAAAAACAGTTTTTGTTTTTTTTTGATCTTTTGTTTTTAAGGCCTCATACGCATGGACGTTTTTTAATGTATTTTTCAGCTCTCCATGTTATTCCATGGCCCCATAAAAACGCCAAAATTTTTGAGCTGTAGATGGCGTCGGCGTTAATGAGTTGAAAGTAGAACCCACGGCCAGCACGTTCCGAGGCTGTAGCGTTATGGCGTTTTCGATGCTGAGCCGGCAAACCACTCACTAACGCGCATTAACGGCGTAGCAACGTTAACTGGCGTTTTTAGCGCTGGCGTTTTCAGGTTAAAAATAGCAGAGGAATGTTTTTTCAAACAAAATGCCTATTGACGCCGGCGACGAAATTGCGCTTTTGACGCCAATTTTTTCCCTGACGTCAGGCCCGACATTAAGCTAATTTTTTTTATAACGCCCGTGTGTATGGGGCCTTAAGGTAAAGAAGAGATTTTTTTTTTTACCCCAGATCTCTTCGTAGAGAGGACCTGTCGTCCTTATTTCTATTACAAGGGAAGTTTACATTCCTTGTAATAGGAATAAAAGTGATAAAAAAAAAAGGAAAAGGGACTGTGTAAAAATAAAAAATAAATAAGAAAAAAAAATGTAAAGTGCCCCCACCCCTCCTTGGTCACACGCAGAAGGAAGCGAACACATATGTAAGTCACACACGCATATGTAAACAATGTTTGCACCACACATGTGAGGTATCGCCGCCAATGTAACTCTAAACAGGTAACCTGTAAGGTATTGATAATGTCGCCTATGGAGATTTTTAAGTACCGTAGTTTGTCACCATTCCACGAGCGTGCGAAATTTCAAAGCATGACATGTTAGGTATGTATTTACATGGCATCACATCATCTTTCATATTATACAAAATATTAGGGTATATATTGTGTTTTGTTTTTTTAAGATTTTTTTTTCCCCAAAAAATTTTTATTTGCAAAACCACTGCGCAAATACCATGTGAGATAAACAATTACAACAATCTCCATTTTATTCCATAGGGTCTCTACTAAAAAAAAAAAATGTATAATGTTTGGGAGTTATAAGTAATTGTCTACCAAAAAAATACTGATTTAAGCTTGTAAACAAAAATGGCAGAAAAAACCCGGCTTGAAAGTGGTTCAAACCCTCTCGTACTGCAGAAATAAAAAAAACAAATTCTTTAGATATACTTTAAAGTGTTTGTTAACCCAAAATGTACTTTTCAGTATGATTGACATCACATCTCACTGCATAGTTTCTAAAACAATCATCAAACATTTTTACTTAAACATCATTTTCTGTAAATCTGTTGAAATGTTTCTAATCTGGAAATCTTGTCATTAACAGCACAACCAGTTCCAGGCTGACAACACTAAACATAATTAGCTGCAGTGTTGTTGGACTTCTATTTACCCAGCTTTGGTTGGCTGTTGCACTGCTTATTAGTTCTGCACATGACTCCTGCAGACCTGATAGGCAGCCCAGCCGCCATATGAAAGAGTGTGCACGGCGGGCTGACAACGCTGTTGCTTATTACAAGGCAACGGCTTAGTGTTGTCAGCCTGAAACCGGTGAAAGTGTTGTTTCCGGACAGATTTCCAGGTTTGCAACTTTGCGGCAGCTTCACAAGAAATAATTTGCTTAAGTGTCTAAACCTAATACATGTCATCTACATTAAGGCAATGCTTACTTTGGCATGGGCAAAACTTTTTTTCATTTTGGATAGAGTTATACCTGATGTCAGTTTTTTCTTCATGTGTCGAATTGGGGAGATTTACCTTCACTTCCTGTGCCGTAGCCAAAACAGGAAGTGAGAGGAATCCCTTGGTGTCAGCAGGGTCACTAGAACTAGTGTCCCCACTGGAAGATTTCCAATCTAATACTGTTCTGGGGGCAACCCAAAATTTGAGATTTTATTTTTATTTTGACTTTCGATGATAATGGTAAACAGGCCAAATAGAGAGGATGAAGCTCCCTAATAGTAACACAGACAGCAATAACAACCTGACAGGAGTTCTAAACCATGTCCACGCTATCCAATACCAAAAATAGTTTCTCCTTTAGTTATACTTTAAGTATACCGTGTATCTAAAAATCTTAAATTAAATTAAGCACTTTTTTTCTTTATATTCTTAGTGGTCATGTGTGCTCTTTTCTCCCTAGCTTAGGGGCCTATGGGCAGATCCTCAAATGCGACGCAAGCCAATTTTAAACATCCCAGGAGCACTTTAGTTCCATGGAGACAGTCAGAAGTGTCCTCTGGCTGTTGGCGGGGATCAATAGATGGTTGACATTGCCTACCTACAGTCAGGTGGGGCCAAGCTTCATTTTACAGGAAGGGCTGGGAGGCATTACAAACACTTACAAATAAATAGATTTTGGGGGAACGCACCTTAACTCCTTAACGCTGTCTCCCAAGTCCCGGTGACCCCTTAAAATGGAACTAAAGGGTGAATACTTACCTGTCCAACGGTCCCGAGCTGGCCCATTCTTCTGAGTGCCAGTTTTCTGGCCTCTTCGTTGGCTCCTGCACAGGAGCTACACATCGGGCATCCTGGCACTCAAAAACGGGCCTTGCACTGTAAGTTGGGCTTCGCTTGCTAAGCTTACAGTGCAGGTTAAATCTGTCAATTCCTATGGTTGATTCTGACCTTTCTTATATTTACCTGGAGCGTGTGCACTTACATGTGGACGATCAATAACGCTCTTCATGGCCACGTTCCCATGACAGGAGATGCAACATTGTCAACACACGTGTTTCCACTTCGCCCGGACGTGGGATAATGTGTGTACGCAAACACAAGTGGGGGAATGAATGGCATTCATGTTTTCACTTCCACTGATTCCTGCTAAATCGGACAATTTTGAGCCATAGATTGCACTGCAAGCACCACTTTGCTTGACAGAGGTCATTTTTTTTTTTTTTTGGTATGCGAATGAAGTGGACAATGAAGATGGCTACAACATATGGCCAATAAAGCAAAACAAAAACAGCAGTATTTTTTGATGGTTTGATTTAAAATTGGACTGGTGGTACTGGGTCTTGCGGTAAAGCAGTGTCTGTTACCTAGCAATTGACGGAAGACCTCTAATAGAATACAGAATGTAATGTATGTGGTAGCTGGAAGATCAATTGGGGGTTATTAGTTAATAGTTTTGTTTGGTATCATTGAGTGTATTGAAAACATTGTACTATGGATTGTTGGGGATCAGTAGGCAGAGTTTGAACCGAAAGATTCCCAAACATCCAAAAATTTGTGGATCTGTGTTTCCTTACATAGGGAGGCCTCCACCCATTCCATGCAGAAAAGAGAAAACAGTCTATCTTCAAACAATGAGATAGTCAATTTAAAAATCAGCTGAGCCTGGTGGAAAATTATCGGTCAAACAGTGACTGTACCCTATCCAATGCAGTCACTGTTCAGCAGTACCACTTTGTTTAAACATCCACAGGTGCCCCAGTTGCTGAATTCAGTAGCCAGCAGTGGGAGGGGGAATGTGATTTCGAATAGAGATCCTGTGTTTGAGTTGCCCACTTTTATGTTCAAGCCTGGCATAGAGAGAAGATGGAGTAGGTACAATAAATACCTTATCAAGTTCATTGGAGAGTTTCTCTTGACTAATCCAGCTGTGTATGGGTAGCTATACCTGGAAGGAAGAGACCTATGTCCTCTGCTGTGTGGTGTGTGCCACTGAACGTGGTTCATTTGCAAAGAGTTGATCCCTGAAAGTCAGCTTGGAAACCAAAACTTCTGTGAATGTCAGTCATCTGGCTCCACCGCAGGGCTCAATGGTTCCTCCTGTTGACCTCTATGTAACTGCAGGAGAGATTAAGGAAGTGGAGGTCAGTTAGGAGGAACAATTGAGAGCTGTAGAGGACCATGTGGTTGAAATTGGTTGATTTCCCAACAGAATTTGGGGGAAAAGTTATCTTCAACAAAGCAGTGTTTAGCTGTACAGGTGGCAGGAAAGTATATTCAGTCTCTATCCAGTTTAACCCCAACGGGGAGGTTTGCTCTCTGTTTAACTTGGTGGTCCTTTTCACTGAGACAGCAAGTGATGGAAACCCAACATTTTACAGCTGTCTCCAGTATGCAGGTTGGGTGAAGTTAAATCTTCCAATGAGGACACTGGTTCCAGTGACAACCTTACCCTTATTTTGGAAAGATGTACTCTTACTTCTTCTTGCATCTCCAAGACAATAGGAAAAGAGAATTACACTCTACTGGACACAGACAGAAAACTGACAATGGTTTTAACCCTTTAACTAGACTGGACAATGATCATCTCAACTCTAGATAAAAGATTTCTTCACACTAGCAGGTGGTCTTTTATGTATTCTACAGCATAGCCAAAACACATATCTGAGAATATCTATTGAGAGGGATATCCTTCACCCAATGGGAAGGTCTCCCCTTATTGTCTGGGTAGCCCCTGACCTCGAAGTCAGAGTCTGGAAATAGTTTGAGGAAGTGAACATTATTATTTCATTTTACTTGTACTCACTCCAGTAGACTGTTGACATAAAATCTGGACAGAGATTAAAATAAAGGAAATGTTGGCTTTATACTTTGTGCTGAGCAGAGGTTATTCTGTGTGGAAGAAAATGTTTTTTTCCATTTTTTGTATGTTAATATTTAGTTATATACTGTTGCTTTAAAGCGGAATTCTAAGTAGATAAAAAAGACTTAAATGAATGCAGTGCTGTAATCATTAATGCATCATTTAATGTGTTTTTAAATGCAAGCAGTGTAAGCCTGGCCATAGATGGATCTTTTTATTTTCGATCAGCCAGATGGCTGATTGAAAAAAAACTGAACAGATTCCTCAATCTACACAAGCAAGGTGGATGGAGGAACCCTACCCGCTGAACTATCATTTTCTGGCAGTGGGGACTCCTCCATTGTCAGAATGCACTATACAACACTGAAGCCAATTGGCTGCATGTGCGTGGGTGCAGCGTGGTGCGTCAGCAGTAAAGACACAGAGTCCGGTTGCAATAAACAGAACTTGTATTGAGAAGGAAGTTCAACAACGCAACCAGCCCAGTGGGAAGGCACCCAACTGGGAACACTCACGATATGTCTGGCCAAAGTGGAATTGAGCTGTTCTATAGAATGACCATAGCATCTGTTCCAGAGGGCGGAATACAGTCTGGCCGGTCTACACCCAAGTGGGAGGATTCCAATAAGGAAGGCATATACCTAGCCTCTCCCTACTCATCAGAAACTGCTCCCTACCGCTAGCCACTTTCTCTGACAGATGGGAGATCTGTCCTTAAGTTTTTTCAAAAATGCGCGCCAACCCAGGAGCCAGGGTTTTAAATAGACTCTGTCAGACCCAAGATGGACACCAGAGTCACAATGGTGGCCAGCAACCAACCAGATCGCTGCCCCAGTGACCTAGAAACTACAGAGGAACCATATTCCTCTTGGCTTCCGCGCCCTGTGCAATGCCGCTGCGGTTGAGTGCCACCTACAGTGGTGAAAAGAGACTACACCTGCCTATATGCAGTTGCTGATCAAATAGAAATGTTCCAACATGCCCATTCAACAAAAGTTGATCTTTAAATCAACTTTTATCAAACAGGAATGGCCATAAATGGATGGAAATTTTAAACCATTTATGGTTAGCTTTAGTACCTGCATTTGGACTGGTATCAGACTATTGCAGTCCCTGTAAAACAGAGCTGAAGTGTGCAAGGAGGCAGCAGTGCAAGGACCAGTCAGTTCATGTGCTGACAAGAAGGATATCGATTGGAGGAGAGAGCAGAGTGACAGAGAGATGAACTCATGGCAGTGCTGCTTCTCCTTTTACTGTCCAGTCACAGGCTGGGGTAGGTCCTGGACCACTAGGCTCAGAGGAAGTGGGCTGAATGATGTTGGCAATAAGACTCAGCAGCATTCAGCAGTAAGGCTGCTTTCATACTGGGGTGATGGGGCGGTAGTGGTAAAGCGCCACTAGTTTCAGCGGCGTTTCACTGCTATTATAGCGGCGCCAACAAGTCGCTTTTGACCCCTCAGAAGGGGTTAAAAGCGCCCGCTTAGCACTGCTTTCAAAGCACTTTTAAGGTGGTTTGAAAGCGGCGCCCATTGATTTCAATGGGCAGGGGCGGCTTAGGAACGGTGTATACACCGCTTCCGCAACGCTCCAAAGATGCAGCTAGCAGGACTTTTTTCTCATGCTGGGGGCTCTCACACTGGGGTGACTTGAGAGGCATTTTACAGGCACTATGTATTTGTGCAAAAATGTCTGTAAAGTGCCTCAGTCTGAAATCGGTCTAAAAAAACGTGGAAGGTGAATATTTCAACAAACTTTGGTTTGAATTTCGTTTTGTATTGGGTTATTTATTTATTGCATATTCTGGCTGAAGTGATTTAATCTGATTAAAATCTTTTTTTATTTTTGTTCAACTGTTTTTATTTCTTTTTGTAAAAGAAACACAAAATGAAGCTTTTTTTTTTTTTGGAATGGTGTCCCAATGCCAAACTACAGTTGGTGCCAACGCACACACACACTGCTGCGCAACACAAAGCACATGCCGCATGTTGTAGTGTGATAAGTTAAACAGAATGCGCAAAGACATTTCTTCTCCCTTGCTTTGTGTTGGCAACCCTTTCTAAATGAATTAATGCCATGCATGTTATTGCACCAAGTACTGCGCATTAATGCATTGCAGCAGAGCATAAGTATGTAAAAGGACCCTTATGTTACAGGCATGTTGCACACACCTTCCACTCCTTTGCCTGTTGCATCCAGAGAATTAACAGATTCTTTTTTTTTTGTATATTCTTTATTTAGGTAAATAATTCAGGTTTGACAATAAAATACATATATGACACATGAATGGCAATGTATCAGTAAATGGAATACATATCTAAATTAAGAAGCAATATAGTTCAAATGTCACAAATAATATTTAATCAACAGATTCATTACTGTTCAGTTTGCAAGATACCCAACATTCGTTTTTTTTATAGATACTTATTTTAAGTGTTTCATCATTCTATCACATTATTATCAAGCCTGTTCTAAGTTTGTGGAAAGTCAGCGATAAGATAAATATTAGCAGTTTCTTTCAAGTAACTGGAAATTCCATTGCTGCGGTTAGTAAACTTGTCACTTTTGGCTTTGAAAAAAAAAAAAAAAAAAAAAAGGTTGTAAATATGCAGGATGAAAAGAAAACAGTCTGAGATCAAACATAGAGTGAGTTTGACTGTATAAAATGAATTGCAGTCACATCTTAATTGACCGTTCCTTTCTCTCTTTGGAGATACAAACTAGAGTCTGACAAAAGAAAAGTAGGACGT
>BLSH010236109.1:467765-479798 GCA_018402905.1 Glandirana rugosa | reverse complement strand
TTCCATTGCTGCGGTTAGTAAACTTGTCACTTTTGGCTTGAAAAAAAAAAAAAAAAAAAAAAAGGTTGTGAAAATATGCAGGATGAAAAGAAAACAGTCTGAGATCAAACATAGAGGTTTCTCTCTTTCCTTGCCAGTTAATTCTACACTGACGTTAAGTAAAATATGTCAGTTTGAGTGAAAATCAACACTTTTCCTGCTTGCTTTACTAGAAGGTTAGACACATTGAGGTGCGGATTAGGACAGGTACCAGCAAATCAGAACATGATTGTTGGTTTAATAAATGTTAACATCATTTAGGCCAAGTGTACTTTTTAAAATAAATGTTAAAAGCATTAAAGAAACGTTAAAGCTGAACTCCAGCTTTCCCTTCAGTCTTGCACAGTTGCACAGGCTCCTCTCTGGTCTTGCCCTGATTTCACTGCACACTGTGAGCTTCTCATAGCATGCATTAGGAGCTGCAGCAAATCAGACAGAACCCGCCTCATTTCTTAGCTTAAAGGAGTTGTAAAGTCTCGTGCTTTTTCCACCTTAATGCATTCTATGCATTAAGGTGAACAACCTTCTGTGCTATAGCTGCCCCCCAGAGCCACCCTTTTTCTTACCTGAACCCGAATGTTCCAGCGATGAGGACGAGCCCAGCAGCTCCAGCCACTGTCTCGGGTCCTCATTGGATAGATTGGTAGCAGCAGGAGGCATTGGCTCCCGCTGCTGTCAGTCAAATCCAGTGGCACGGGAGTCGGGGGACGGAGCAGAGTCCTGCTGTCTGTTGCAATGGACGCAGCAGCAGGTGCCACCATGGAATGCGGCTCTCCGTGGGGGCACTCGATGAAGAGGAGGAGCCAGGACACCCCAGAAAAGAAGGATTGGGGCGGCTTTGTGCAAAACCCTTGCACAGAGCAGGTAATTATGACATGTTTGTTATTTAAAAAGCAAAAACAAATCTAGTTTCACACTGGGGCGGAGGGGGGGGGGGGGTAGCGGTAAAGTTTAATATGCGCCTTACCGCTATTATAATGGCACTGTGGCGGTAAACAAGGGGTTAAAATCGTCACCACATGGTATGACCAAGGCAATGTTCAGCCACTTCGGAAGTGCTGCCCATTGATTACAAAGGAGGGGGCGGTGGATGAGCGATGTATGCTCCGCCCCAAATATCCTGACTTTTTTTCTCATCCTGCAAGCGCACCGCCCCTGTGTGAAAGCACTCGGCTTTTCACACCGGGGAGAATGGGGGGGGGGGGGGGATTTCAGGCGCTGTACAGGTGCTAATTTTAGCACCTGAAAAATGACCCAGTGTGAAAGGGGTCTTACATACACTTTAACCACTTCGGCCCCAGAAGGATTTGACCCCGTTCCTGACCAGGCCATTTTTTTGGATACAGCACTGTGTCGCTTTAATTGACAATTACGCGGTCGTGCGACATTGTACCCAAACAAAATCGACGTCCTTTTTTTCCCCACAAATAGAGCTTTCTTTTGGTGGTATTTGATCACCTCTACATTTTTTATTGTTTGCACTATAAACCAAATTAGAGTGCCAATTTTGAAAAAAAAAACAATATTTTTAACTTTTTGCTATAATAAAGAAAAAAAAAATAATAAACATTCTTCATCAGTTTAGGCCAATATGTATTCTTCTACATATTGTTGGTAAAAAAAAATCGCAATAAGCGTATATTGATTGCTTTGCGCAAAAGTTATAGCATCTACAAAATAGGGGATATCTTTATGGTATTTTTAGTATTTTTTTTTACTAGTAATGGTGGTGATCAGCACTTTTTAGCGGGACTGCGACTTTGCGTCAGACAGATCGGACACTTTTTTGGGACCATTGACATTTATACAGCAGTCAGTGCATTAAAAATGCACTGATTACTGTATAAATGTCACTGGCAGGGAAGGGGTCAACACCAGGGGCAATCAAAGGGTTAAATGTGTTCCCTGGGAGGTGTTTCTAACTGTGGGGGGAGTGGACTGACTGGGAGTAGAGAGAGAACGCTGTTCCTGATCACTAGGAACAGCAGATCTCTAACTACTTCCATGACAGAAGGAGGATCTGCCTGTTTACATTGAAAGATCTCTGTTCCGCCTCTCTTTCCGGCAATCGCGGGTGGCCGGTGCACATGGCGGCGCCTGCTTTAGCTATTTACCGGGCTGCCATACAGCCACGGCGCTTCGCGGGAACGTGCTGACCTGCCGCCGTATAATGACGGCGGCTGGTCAGCAAGTGGTTAAGGTTGTCCAGCATCATGTTTTTATGTAAAAAATCCATTAACATGTTGATAAGGTGGGAAAGGAAGTACAACGGAAGGCAAAATACAAGCCGATTGAATTTCAGCTTTAAAACTCATTTACATGAGTGTCCGATTTGGGAGGTCGTCCTCAGTAGACACAACATGAAGTTAGAAGACATCCCTCCAAAGTGAGGGCACCTCCCCTCTTAGACGGGAATAGGTGTTCCCATTGAAAGATTTCCACTCGTTCTGAAGGCAACTCAAAATGTTGAACTTTCCTATTAATTTTAGACCTGATGACCAATAGAATGGGTGAATCATTCCAGAAGGAACACTTACAGGAATAAAAATCTGACAGCTGATCCAATCTTTCCACAGATTATTCAAAAAAAGATCTAGGAAAAGATTTAGTGGATGAGGGTTTTTTTTGGGGGGGGGGGCGGGGTGTTACGTATTTAAGTTATATTCGTTTAAGATCGCTTATTCCTCCCGTATTGAATGGAATTGTATTGTTACTGTACTGTCTGCCCTAATATTGTAAAGCGATGCGCAATCTGTCGGCGCTATATAAATCCTGTATAGTAATAATAATAATTTCCTTGTGTTCTTAGTGTTCTTTGTTTTTGCATGTTTTCCTTTTTATGTATTCACTCATTATTTGTGTGCTGCCATTGTACAGTTCTTATTTGATTTTTTTTTCGCTGTCTAATTGTTTTCATGTTTTCACTCTGTGAAAAGAAATAAAAATGATGAGGCTAATGGGGGGGGGGGGGGGGCACAAGAAAGGGGTCAGAACAGAAGCTTCTGTAACCCTCAGGAGCCATTTAAAGCCCATTGCCCCCTTAAAAAGCAGAACTTCAGGAACAAAAGATGTTTACTTAAATATATTCTTCAATAGCCACAAAAGATATAAATCCACATTGTATGCACCATAATGGCATAATGGTCCGAAAAAAGAGAAAATATCCAATGAGCAGCAGTTGTGTGGACAAAAATGCTTTGTTGAGGTCAGAGGAGAATGGGCAGACTGGTTTGAGATGATATAAAGGCAACAGTAACTCAAATAACCACTCCTTACACCCAAGGTATGCGGAATACCATCTCTGAATACACAACACATCAAACCTTGAAGCAGATGGGCTACAGCAGCAGAAGACCCCATCGGGTGCCACTCCTGTCAGCTAAGAACAGGAAACTGAGGCTACAAATTGCACAGGCTCACTAAAATTGTACAATAGAAGATTGGAAAAACATCGCCTGCTCTTATGAGTCTCAATTTAAAGCATGGATCCATCCTGCCTTGTATCAACGGTTCAGGCTGGTGGTGGTATAATGGTGGGAGGGATATTTTGTTGGCACACTTTGGCCCTGGGTAATGTACCAGGAGCTTAGTACCAATTGAACATCATTTAAATGCCACGGATAATGCTCAAATCATCTCAAACTGGTTTCTTAAACACGACAAAGAGGTCACTTTACTCTAGTGGCCTCCATAGTCACCAGATCTCAGTCCAATAGAGCACCTTTGGGATGTGGTGGAACGGGAGATTTGCATCATGAGTGATACTATCATGTCAATATGGACCAAAATCTCTGAGGAATGTTTCCACCACCTTGTTGAATCTATGGCATGAAGAATTAAGGCAGTTCTGAAGGTAAAGGGGAGTCCAATCTGGTACTAGCAAGGTGTACCTAATAAAGTGACTGGTGAGTGTACATGAATATTTTATTTACTCAGTGGCGGCTGGTAAAGATTTAGGATGGGGGGAGCCAGACTCTGCCCTTCCTTTTTCACCCCTCCCACTTCTCATAAGCCCCACCCCTTATAGAATCCATCCACTCCGTCTCCTGTATTCCACCCATAGTTTCAGGAGTATACAGCCCAGCATCACAGGAGAGGATATACAGCCCAGCATCACAGGACAGGGTATACCGTCCAGCATCACAGGACAGGGTATACCGCGTAGCATCACAGGACAGGGTATACAGCCCAGCATCACATGACAGGGTATACAGCCCAGCATCACAGATAGGGTATACAGCCCAACATCACAGATAGGTTATACAGCCCAGCATCACAGATAGCGTATACAGCCCAGCATCACAAAAGGGGTATACAGCCCAGCATCACAGATAGGGTATACAGCCCAGCATCACAGATAGGGTATATAGCCATTTCAGAAAGGGTATATATCCCAGCATTACAGATAGGGTATATAGGTCAGCAATACAGATAGGGTATATAAGTCAGCATTACAGATAGGGTATATAGGTCAGCATCACAGATAGGGTATACAGCCCAGCATCACATATAGGGCATACAGCCCAGCATTACAGATAGGGTATAGAGCAGCCCCCTTGTCTCCCCCCGCCCGGGGCTCGCAGCACTGACAGCATTCCCCCCCCCCGCGCGGGAGCTCTGGCAATGTGGAGAGGATCCTCCTGTGTTTCCACTCCAGTGACTCCACACGCAGTGCGGGCAGAAGCGGTGGCGGAGGTGTCCGCGCCTCATTCTTTCTCCGCATGCCAAAGCACCACTAGGCATCCAATAGGATCACCTGGTGTTTTGGCCAATCGGGAAACAGGTCTCACTGACCTGCCTCCTGATTGGCAGGGAGGCACTGTAGTGTGAAAATAACAAAAATTAATTCGCTATGGTCACACAATTGTGTGGGATTGGGGCACACTCTCTGTGCCCTGAGCCTACCATTTTTTAAAGCCTATTAGAGCCTCTAGCTCTAACCAGGTGCTTAAAAAAACACACACGCCCACCCCCGCTATAGGAATCCATGCACCCACCATACTGAAAGGGGCTGGACGCATGGATAGGGGGGCGGTGGCCCTCAATGTACAGGCCCCCACTGTATTTACTGTAGATAAAATTTATTTATCCTGGAGCTCAGCTTTAATTTTCCATTTCTCATGTCCTTAGAACTCCAATGTATTTCACCAAAATCAAGAAATTTCATTAAAGTTCCCCAATTTTTACCCAATGTCAAAAAATGTAATTCCACTCATCCCTAGTGCCTGTACTTTTTGCGCTGTTTTTAGGACAGGTTTGCTTTAAAAATAAACCCATGAATAAATAATCGGTTTCCTTCTCTCTTAAAATGAAGTCAGCTCTCCGCTCTCTATTGTCACTTGAATGGCGTTTCCCCAGCCAGCATCCCATTTTCTAAGCAAATTTGCTCGAGCTATACCCCCAGCAGACTCGAGAGCCTAGTGAAATACGATGTGTTGACAGATGCAGCATGGGATGGAAAAGTAAACGAAGGCTGAGCTGAACAAGTGTGCTTTGTAGCAGGCTGGCAAACATCGCAGCTATTTATAAAATCAGGACTTTCACACAGAGCCAGCGCTGTTGGTGTGCGTTCCCTGACCAATGGGAGTCCCGTATAACAATGCCGATTCTTTTCGCCAAGTGCGATGACATAACTCCCTGACAATAGAGCTCGGCAGAGGGTATCGGTCTCCATCATCATGGAAAAAGGTTTTGCATCTCATATGCGTAGATTTTTATGAAATCTGTATGGCCCGTGTTAGCATTTAAAGAGGAACTGCCACCGGCTAAATAACTCATGGAAATGTAGCAGCTCACCAATCAAATAAAGTACACTGCAAGACTAAGCTTTTCTCATTATGAATGGAACTGCCCGTATGCAGATACGTGGAACACCCCGTGCATCCTGTGCAGGCAAACACGGTGGGTGTACCCTTAAGTAGGCCCAAGGCCTTAGGGAAAAGTTCAAAGTTACTCAGTGAGTAGAAAGGGGGGGAGTAAGGAGAAAGATGGATGTGCCTAACCTTTTAGAGTCGATGGGCAATGGGGAGTCTGGAAAGGAAAGGAAAAAAAAATAGAATAGATGTGCCCAAGGGATATGACCCTTCCTAAAGCACAGGGAGATCTTGGCCAATTTGGAAGAAACCGGGAGCTTTAGGGATGCCAGTTGCATAAGCATTATTCCATTATGCCAGTTCGTTTAGCTTGACCGACTTGACTCCTTTTTTTTTTCTTCTTTTTTGGCGACCTGTGTCTCATTGGAGAGAGTTTCCTTCACTTCCTGTCCTATAGACTCAAGAGTAACTGGGAGGATATCAATACAATGTGAGGAAAATCCCCTCTTGGTTGTCACAAGAACAAGTTTCCCCATTGGAAGATTTATCTTCTTTTCCTGTTCTGGTGGCAACTCAAAACCTTGGAGTTTTTGTTCTGTAGACTCTTGGCCCCATTCACACCTGAGCATTTTGTAGCTTGAAGCCTGAAGCTACAAAACGCTGGAGGGGAAAAAATCAATGATTCTCTATGGAGATGGTTCACATCTCCACTCCAAAACGCCTGAAGCCAAAAGCATGAAAACACCTGAAGCTCAAACAAGTTCTGGAGGTATTTTTTCAGGCAGATTTGGGCGTTTTTCTGCTTTTTACATTGGTGACCTTTTGACCTGTACAAAATCGTGGTAAAATGGTGCGACTTTCTGCCTAAAAACAACACGCTTAGGTGTGAATGCAGCCTTAGGGCCCTTTCACACAGGTCATCTGATCAGGTGCACCGGTTAGTTTTTCAGGCGACCTGATTAGAAGGTCCATGCATTCCTATGGACTATCGGGTGTAAACAGACTTGTGTTCATTTACACCCACCTACCTCTGGGTCCGATCACCCTCACTAAAAAAAAAAAAAAAAAAATGGAGGGGGCCTGCACCCCTCTTCTGTTTAGGAGGACCGAATCAGAGGCAGGCGGATGGAAATGGACAGCGAAGTCTGTTTACTCCAGGCTACCTATAGAGCAGAGTGGGGTCTTTCTGTATCTTCTCTGCAGAAGCTGAGTGGACACAGACCTGTCAGCCACCCCACTCTGCTCCAATCAGCATTAGATCAGCTGACAGAGCCCCTGCTGATCGGAACAGAGGCCACCGGTGTGAAAGGGCCCTAATTGTGCTCAAATGCAGCTCTAGGTCATCGGCTGTTACAGTCCTGGTAACTAATTGTACATTGCCCATATATGCACACTCTTCTATGCTATTGTTTGTATTTCAATATTCTTTTTTTTCCAAAATATTTTATTTGAAAATATAACAGCTTTACAGCAAGTCAAATAGTTGCGTATTTCAATATTCTTAATATAAACTAACTGAAAGTATAATTTTATTGTATTTTTGCATTTTCACTCTCACTTTCATGCCCAGCGACTTTGGCGAACAAGACATTTAGAGAAAGTGAATTTCTCTAACAGGCATACAGACAGCCATGAAAACCAGACAGGGTTCTTACCCCTCACCACTCTATTCAAATATAACAAAAGGTTTGCCTTAAATAATACTTTAAAAGCCTTGTTGGGGCATTTGTGTCTCATTGAGGAGATTTTCCATTAGTTGCCCTGTAGACACAACAGGAAGTCATTGGAACTAGTGTTCCCATTAGAAGATTTCCACTCTATTCCTTCCATTGCTTTCTGTCTTGGTGACAATGGTCACCAGGACAAATATAGAGGGCCAATTATAATGGAAAAAATATTTTATTAGAAAAACCATGGCAATTGTTTCATAATACACAGTTTTTTTGACAACCTAAGCTTTACATCTACTTAAAAAAAAACCTGGAAAATATATTGCCATGTGACCAGCTGAAGGTCTACCCTTGTGGAACGTTCCGTGGAGTTAAAACATGGCAGCACCTGTGCAGAGTTCCCGGAAGGGGGCTGTGAGTTGCCTGTTGAGGCTTGCATTCACATTATAATAACTCACATTGCCAATTTGTGCGCCCGTCAAACAAAAAGCGAGGAAAACCAAAACAAAGTGGCCCTTATTGTTTTGTATTCTTCGCCTGCGGACAACAGCAAGTATAGTCTCTCAGGGAAACCCTTTCAGAGATTAGCAGGCTTCCAGCCACGGAAAATTCAATAGTGATTTGCTGTACTATTTAAAGGCCAGGGTAAACAGACAGAGGCAAACAGACTTCAGGGCTGCTCTCAGTTACATTGGGTGAAGCCTTCGTTTCGTGTATGCCGCACAATGCCAAGTGTGAGGGTAGAGCTGGGATTACGTTCTTTTCTTGTCACAGCACTGTGATTTGCTGGGTTTGTATAAAAAGACCTTGTGTGTGAAAAGGAATTATTAAAGCAGAGTTCCGGCTGAAATATGACTTTTAAGATGAAAATACCCCTAGAATACTCATGCCTCGTGCAATATAACAAAGGTATGCTGTAAACTATGCTCATTTTTCTATGTTCTGTGCAGCATCGTTTTCTTATTTTGTGAAGTTCCTGCACAGCGCATCCATCTCCAGTGTGGGTATCTGAAGGCGCAGTGTCCTTCTTTCTGGATTCCATGCATCCTGGCTACCCAGCATGCACCTGCCGATCTTGCGCATGTGCAGGGCGGTGCAATCTTGGTCAGCTTGACATGGCACAGGCGTGCCAAGCTGACCAAGATTTTCCATAGATGCCAATGTTAAATGTAACGGGAGATGCCAAGCTGACCAAGAATTTCCATAGACGCCAATGTTAAATGTAATGGGAGATGCCAAGCTGTCCAAGAATTTCCAATGACGCCAATGTTAAATGTAACGGGAGATGCCAAGCTGACCAAGATCTCCCAGGAGCCAATGCAAAACCGGAAATGACGTACAGCGCCGCGGCCCCTAAAGGAAGAATTAAAATTAGATATAGACATAAATCAGGTAAGTGAACAGAAAAATAAATACATTGCCAGTTCATTTTAAAAAATGTGGGTGGAACTCCGCTTCAAACAATCTGTTAGACAAGACAGATAGAACCAGCAAAGAGACGACCAGGGGGTTATTTATAAAGCAGTAAATGTGACTTGTACCAAACATTCACTGGTGGTAAATCAACCCCTGTCATTTAAAACACATTCACCTAGAATATTCTCCTGCAGTGAATGTTTGGTGAATGTCAGATTCTCTGCTTTATAAATTTGCCCCTAGAAGTTCTGCCAGGAATGAACAGATGGAAATGTCTGTATAACAAAAGTCAGAAATTGGAATTTAAAGCCAACAATTGAACCACATTGATGGGCACTGTTTACCTGTTTAACGTTGTGTGTAGTCAATCTATTGAAGCAGGCAACCTTCCGGGCAGCAAAGTCAGGCCCTGGAACTCCTTGCTTACTACACCACAGGTAAGCAATGCAGGCTGGTCTAGAGCTCGCCATACACAGAGCAAATTTTGGATGCTTCCTGATGGACTGGCTTCCATGAGTGACCCTCTTGACATCGTTTGATCTGAAAATCTAATGAGCTGGGCAGAAAACTCTTTGTCAAACTGCGCCTGCATACAATCAGATGCAGGCACTGTTCAGGTATTCCGAGCAGGCTTTTTTTCAGAATACAATAGTGTCAGGGGTGATTCCTCCATCCACACTGTTTAGTGTGGATAGTGGAAATGATAAGTTTCTAATTGAAGCAGAAATAAACTCTCTCAATCAGCATTAACTACGTTTAAGCCTTATTCTGATAGCATTAGTAAATAGATAGGAAGGTATATCCTATCTACTTGTTTTAAACTTTTTTTTCACATTTCTTCAGTTGCTTCCTAGTTTTTAACCTAGGCTAGTATGATGTCATACATCCCAGGAATCTTGCATAAGAAGGAGGGGCTTTCTCCGCTAAGCACACCCTCCTGTCTGCATGCCTGAGCTCAAGGCAGGTGGATTCCAGGAAGTAAATGCTACATGGATCATCAATCCTTACTCAAGATAGCTGCGGCTTGAAATGCTAGGTGGTGTTTTTAAAAGTGATTTCTCAACAAAATAAAGCATGGAGACATGAACGAATGGGCAAGTTTGCTTTGAATATTAAAAATTAATTAAATAACCTTTTCAGTTTGTGGTGCCCAGATACAGGTAAGGTTCGCTTTCAGCCCAAATTGTTGAACAAGAGAAATTGTACAGTGTTTGGCCAGCTGTAGAACTGCCCCAGACAATGTTTTAACAACAAAGAAGCAGATTTGCCGATATGTATTCATAGTGGAGCTCCATTACATCAGTAGGTTTACCTAGACCAACCATACTCAAGCAGGGTTCCATAGAACCCTAAGGTTCCTCCAGATGTTGCTTGAGCTGTGACTGATTGACCTCCTATGAAATTTCATGGTGCCTGCATAGTTCTGGGGTCAACACAAGTTGGTAGAGCCAGCTCGGTGACACCAGCTATCTTTTTAGCTGTTTGTTATGGTAGCATTCTGACTACAACTATAAGGGGGAGCCATTTTCCCACTGTTTTAAGCAGTGGTTCCCAAAGACCTGAAAACTATTTTAAGGGCTTCTCTGGGGTAACAAGGTTGAAAAAAGCTTCCCTATCTTCATTTATGAATATTTTCCTTTTTTGATAGAACAAGGAATGGTTAGAATCTTTTTTTTTCTTTGTGTCCTGTTGGGAAGACTTTCTCCTACTTCTTATCCTGAAGACACAACAGGAAGTGAGAAGAGATCCTCCTAGAGGCGATTGGAACAGGTGTCCCCATTGGAATAAGTCACATCACCTGCTGTTCTAATGGAACCTAAAAAAGAGAGCATTTTTCCATCACTTTCTTGTGACAGTGACAGTGGCCATGAGGACAAATAAAAAGGGTGAATCTCCACAGCAAGGACAGAAACAGCAGTAAAAAAAGTGGGTGTTTCGTTATGCACGTGCATTAGACACGTGCATAACGAAAACATTTGTTTAGTTTTGTTTCGTTTTGATTTGTTAATTTAGTTATATTTTTTAGTTAAATTCGGTTGATTCATTCAATTTGTTTTCGGAATTCGTATTCTGAATTTTCGAACTTTCTTCAAATTTACCGATTATTTAGATTCAAAGCATTCAAATCAATACATTTTCTTATCAGTCGAAACTAAAATGTATTATTGTTTTCGATTCGAATGCAGCAGAGTTAACAAACAAATCTTCATCAAGTGATTACAATGACTTTTTAAAACACCTTTGGCTTAATGAAAACAGCATTATTTCAAAATGGTACTCTAATAACACACACAGTCTTTGATTTCAGCAATATATGTACGGTTAGAATTCGAATGGAGTTCCATGTAAACTTCAAATCAAATTTCAGTCCAAATTTCCGAAATTCAGGTGAATTTCATTACGTTATTCGGAGCATTCAGTAAAATTTGTTTATATTGTAATTCGGGTATTTGGATATATCCGAATCTCCGAAAAACAAAAAATGTCTCCGAATACTAATTCGGGACCAAACGAACCGCACATGTCTAGTGTGCAGTAGTGGTGGTGATTTTCTGATGGATGAGCATGTGGTAGTGGTGGACTTTTCTGATGGATAAGCATGTGGTAGAGGTGGAGTTTTCTGATGGATGAGCATGTGGTCGTGGTGGAGTTTTCTGATGGATGAGTATATGGTAGAGGTGGAGTTTTCTGATGGATGAGTATGTGGTAGAGGTGGAGTTTTCTGATGGATGAGCATGTGGTAGAGGTGGAGTTTTCTGATGGATGAGCATGTGGTCGTGGTGGAGTTTTCTGATGGATGTGTATATGGTAGAGGTGGAGTTTTCTGATGGATGAGTATATGGTAGAGGTGGTGTTTTCTGATGGATGAGCATGTGGTAGTGGTGGAGTTTTCTGATGGATGAGCATGTGGTAGAGGTGGAGTTTTCTGATGGATGAGCATGTGGTCGTGGTGGAGTTTTCTGATGGATGAGTATATGGTAGAGGTGGAGTTTTCTGATGGATGAGTATGTGGTAGAGGTGGAGTTTTCTGATGGAGATGGTGTACGAGTAGGTAGTCTTTTGAGGTGGAGATGGTGTACGAGTAGGTAGTCTTT
>BLSH010236109.1:408178-456374 GCA_018402905.1 Glandirana rugosa | reverse complement strand
TTTCTCCTTCATTTGGGACTACCCCAAATGAAGGAGAAATAATGGGACCTTACATTTTCGTATTACCCGATGATACGTAACGTATAATCGATCCCAACAGGGCTATGGCTATGATCATAGCCATAGCCCCGGCTATGACTCGTAAACGGGCTCATGAACATGAGTCCGTTTTACGAGGCTACGGAGTGGGCTATGAACCCGTTCGACACATTTACCGGCTCTTTCCTCCGCTCTCCATCCTGACAGATAGAGGACAGGGGGACTGGAGGAGGATACAGGGACAGTCAAGGGGGATGATCAGTGCAGTGCTGGAGGGAGATTTACAATCACTGATCTCCCGACTCCCTGTATATATTTCATTGTAGCAGCTGAAAGCCGCGGGAGGAGAAGCGGCTGTCAGTTGCTTTAATGAAATATATACAGGGAGTCGGGAGATCAGTGATTGTAAATCCCCCTCCAGCGCTGCACTGATCATCCCCTGCTTGCCCAAGTATCGGGTGAGGCATCGGAGCATTTTGCCTGAGTACAAGTACTCGGGCAAATGCTCAGTATCGGCCCCGATACCGATACTAGTATCGGTATCGGGACAACCCTAGCTAATATGCAATGCATAGTAGCCCATTATGCTTTTACATTCCAGGGTAATAAAGAGGAAGTAAACCCCATCAGGGTTTACTTCCTCTTTAAAATGATTAAGTTATAGGTTAAAGTGGTAATAAAGTCTTCAAATATGTACATCCACTTCAGACATGGGACGTCTGAGAGCTCCTTAACTAGCATCTTCGGAGTATGGTGTCTTCCGACGTCATGATTGGCTGTGTAGGATAATGTACTGTCAAATTTGTGACTGATTACTTCAAGGGAACTGATTTATTGTCTCTATAATGTATCTTTGCCCGTTGTCTTTCTGAATAAACCTGTTTATTAGTCACATAGAACAAAAGCTGACATCTTTTATCTTTGGTTTTCCTTTACAGAGCAAGTCATGGAGGAAGATCAAGAATATGGTGCAATGGTCGCCCTTTGTCATGTCATTCAAGAAGAAGTATCCCTGGATTCAGCTGGCAGGACATGCAGGTACCACACAGAAAACCATGTTAGTGGAAGGCTCTGAACATCATCCAGGTTTTTACTTCTGGCTGCCAGTTAAGGAGCTATGCCCTCACTTCCTGTTATGATGACCGGTGGCGGCTGGTGAAATTTCTTTTTGACCCCTCCAGCTTCCCATAAGCCACACCCCTTATAGATTCCACCCATTGTGTCAAGAGCAGTGGTGGCTGGTGCTCAAAATTTTTGGGTGCGCAATCATCAGAGCCCCCCCTTACATCACAGCCTTCTTTATATCAAGGTCCCCATGAGAGTCCCCCTTACATCAGAGTCCCCAACAGAGTTATTCTCTACATCAGAGACCTCCTAAATTCAGGGTCTCCATTAGAGTCCTCCTTACATCAGGGTCCTCATCAGAGTCCCCCTTACATCACAGCCATCCTTATATCAGGGTCCCCAACAGAGTCCCACTTACATCAGAGTCCCCACGAGAGTCCCCTTACATCAGAGTTCCCCCTTACATCAGATTCCCCATCAGAGCCCCCCTTAACTTAAAACCCTCCTAAAATCAGGGGCCCCACCAGAGTCCTCTTTAAATCAGGGTCCCCATGAGAGTCCCCCATACATCACAGCCCCCTTATATCAAGGTCCCGATGAGAGTCCCCCATACGTCACAGCCCCTTTAAATCAGGGTCCCCATGAGAGTCCCCCATACATCACAGCCCCCTTATATCAGGGTCCCCATGAGAGTCCCCCATACGTCACAGCCCCTTTATATCAGGGTCCCCATGAGAGTCCCCCATGCACCTTGTACAGTACCTACCTGGCAGCCTGGGCCCTGACTTCAGGCTTGTGGCTGGCTGGCTTCCCGGATTCGAATCCTGTGCGACCGCGGGCCGGCTCCTGGCTGGGACGGACTCAGTGGTGGCTGATGCACTGGCTGGAGTGGGAGTCACTGGCACCACGATCGGCACTCGAGTGGCACTGGCAATTTCGTCCTCGGAGTTGACCAGCAGTAGCACACAGCACTGCACGATGCAACATGTGACTGTGAGGAGGCTGGATGGAGGGGAACCCGGCAGGTGCTGCGCCTGCGTGGAGCCATCACACGCCCAGCAGCACGTCTGTCACAGTCCCACCCCCACCCACCGCACAGTGACATAGCTAATCTGTACCGGCGCCACTTTTAAAGGGGCGATTGGACTAGGGACACTTTTTTCCCCTCTTTCCCAGTGGGCAGGTGCCCCCTATTGATGAGCCACCACTGATGATGACCTCACAGTGAGTGAAAATCTCCCTAATGGGAACACAGAGGGTGATAGAGATGTGTGAAAGGGTGACAGCTTGAACGGTGCCCCACCGCCATCTGCCACCATTCCTGGGCTCTCCCATTCCATAGAGGAGCCCAGGACCGCTGGAAGCAGTTGGGCTGGCAGCTCACAGAGGAGGAGGACCATCTGTTCTTCCACCTCTTCTGTGACCACTAAAGTTTTTAGTTCTTTGTTTACTTGGCTGGTAACACAGATTGCTTTGATTCTGTGTTACCAGAGACCCCTGATCTCTCCATAAAGAGGACCTATCACTGCCCAGGCTATCACAAGGGATGTTGTTCATCTCTTGTGATAGCAATAAAGTTTAATGGGAAAAAAACGTTAAAAAATTTGAAGAATACGTTTAAATAAAATAAATTAAGAAAATTACAAAAAAAAATGTAAAGCACATGCAAATGCAAACATGTACATAGGTTTCGCATGCATATGTGAACAGTGATTGTACCACACATGTGAGGTACCAGAAAGAATGTTGGATTGAGAGTAATATAGTGCCATAGCTCATGGTAAACTCTAAAATGGTAACCTGTAAATTTTAAATCTTGACATGTTTGGTATCTATTTACTTGGCACAACATCATCTTTTATATTTTACAAAAAAATGGGTATTATATTGTGGCTTGTGTGCACTAAAATTATTTAAATATAAATTTTCTTCTGAAAATTTGGGGTTTAAAAATGGCTTCGCAAATATTATGCAATGTAAAAAATTGCAACAGGCACTACTGTATTCTCCAGAGCCTCTGCTTTTAGAAAATATATAATGTTTGGGGGTTCTAAATAATTTTCTAACAAACATTGGCTCGAACATTGGCTCGGATGGCGTGTGGTTAAGGATGATCTCTCCTGAAAATGCTCGTTGCCTGACTATCATGGGGACTCTCTTTCTTCAGAACTTTCAGGCACAGCACTGGAGTGCTTGTGTAAATAAAGAGTTCTGACTTTTCTTTGACTTTATTGATCAGCATACCTTTTTGCTGACAGCTTTATATCTTATGGTTATGGAACAAAAATCTTTATATATTAGCAGCATATAACAGAAGGCACAGTTAGAGAAGGCTTTGAATTTAACAAAAATATATCAGCTTTATGGAAACTGGCTGGGACTGAACTAGCTTCCATAAATATCATCAGACCCTCCATTACCATCTGGGCCACGCGGCCACCTTCAGGCCTGGTTCACACCTATGCATTTTTGTTTTTCATCTGTTTCTGCAGTGCTTTTGCGGTGCATTTTGCACTTTTGCATGCGTGTTTTTGATGCGTTTTTTTTATGCTTTTTTTTTTTTAAATAGATGTTTTTGTTAGGCAGATTAACCACTTGCCGACCGCCAACCGCAGTTTGACGGCGACAAGGTGGTTCAATGTTGCAAATTGCCGTCATATGGCGGCAGCTGCGAGATCGCGCACTGTGTTCCAGGGAGGCCAAGGAGTGGGTAGGGCAGACTCGATCTCCGCCGGCAGTGAAAGAACCGAGGTCCGTGTATGTAAACACGGATCTCCGTTCTCATAGAGGGGGAAGGGCTGTATATGGAAGCCGTGATCACTCCCCTCCCGCTGCCAGCCCAGCCCCCGTACAGTTAGAACATGCCTAGGGAACACATTTAACCGTTAGAGCGCCCCCTCCAGGTTAACCCCTTCACTGCCAATGGCATTTACACAGTAATCAGTGCATTTTTATAGCACTGATCGCTGTATAAATACCAATGGCCCCAAAAAAGTGCCAAAATGGTCCAACATGTCCGCCGCAATATTGCAGTACCGCTAAAAATCGCAGATCGCCGCCATTACTAGTAAAGATATAAAAAACAAAAAAAAACCCCAGAAATGAATTCTCATCATCCGTAAACGCGGCAACTTTTGTGCAAACCAATCAATAAACGCCGATTGCGATTTTTTAAACCAAAAATATGAGGAAGAATATAAATCGGCCGAAACCGATGAAAAAAAAATGTTTTTTTATATTTTTTTTTTTTTGGATTTGTATTTTAGCAAAAAGTAAGAAAAATTGTTTTTTTTTTTTTGCAAAATTGTCGCTCTTTTTTTATTTATAGCGGCGATCATAAATGACGCAGGGGGATCAAATACCACCAAAAGAAAGCTCTATTTGTGGGGAAAAAAGGACGCAAATTTCGTTTGGGTACAACGTCCCACGACCACGCAATTGTCAGTTAAAGTGATGCAGTGCAGAATCTCAAAAAGTGCTCTATTCCTAAAGTGTGAAATCCTTCCGGGGCTGAAGTGGTTAAGAAAACGCATCAAAAATGCACTACTTACATTTCTGTAGCATGTCCATTGAAGTGTATTGAACCAAAAATGCACCGTGTTGTGTTTAACCACTTAAGGACCGGAAGGATTTACCCACTTCCTGACCAGGCCATTTTTTGCGATACGGCACTGCGTCGCTTTAACTGACAACTGCGCGGTCGTGTGACGCTGTACCCAAACATAATTTATGTCCTTTTTCCCCACAAATAGAGCTTTCTTTTGGTGGTATTTGATCACCTCCGAAGTTTTTATTTTGTGCGCTATAAACAAAAAAAGCGACAATTTAAAAAAAATATATATATTTTTTACTTTTTGCTATAATAAATATCCAAAACAAATGTAAAAAAAAAAAAAAAATTCTTCATCAGTTTAGGCCAATATGTATTCTTCTACATATTTTTGGTAAAAAATTTGCAATAAGCGTATGTTGATTGGTTTGCGCAAAAGTTAAAGCGTCTACAAAATAGAGAATAGATTTATGCCATTTTTATTATTTATTTATTTTTTTTACTAGTAATGTCGGCGATCAGCGATTTTTAGCGGAACTGATCAGACACCTAACTGACATTTTTAACACTTTTTTGGGAACCAGTAACATTATTACAGTAATCGGTGCTAAAAATTATGCACTGTTATTGTACTAATGACACTGGCAGGGATGGGGTTAACACTAGGGGTACTCATTGGTTAAATGTGTTCCCTGTTTATGTTTTCTAACTGTATGAGGGATGGGCTGCCTGGGGAAACACGCAGATCCATCCTCCTGCATAGCAGAAAGACAGGATCTGTGTGATCTCCCCTGTCAGAATGGGGCTCTGCCTTGTTTACAACAAGCGGGTAATGATTGTGGGTGGCCGGCGGACACCGAGTCCACCCCACCCGCTGATTGGCTCCCCCGCTGGCCCACAAAAGTCCGTTCCCGCGCTGACGTACAGCTATGGTGATTCGTGGGAACGAGCCGACCTGCCGCAGTATAATGACGGCCGCTGGTCAGCAAGTGGTTAAAAAAAGTCCCTGACTCTTTCCAAAAACTCAGCAGCTGAAAACGCATAGATGTGAACGTGTCCCATAGGAAGCCATGTTAAATGGACTGTAGTGCGTTTCTGAAAAACGCACTAAAAATGCATAGGTGTGAACCAGGCCTCAATGTGAACTTCTAGTATAACAAACACATTAACAAAAGCAAATTTCCAAATTGAAGTTCAAAATGTATTCCGGCAAACGTGTAACTTTCTTGTCTTTTGCAGGCAGTTTTAAGGCCGCAGCCAATGGTAAGATCCTAAAGAAGCATTGTGACTGCGAGCAGCGATGTCTCAGCCAACTTATGGATGATGTGCTGAGGCCGTACGTCCCCACCTATCATGGTGATGTGCTGAAAGACGGTGAGAGATACAACCAGATGGAGGACCTGCTGTCCGAATTTGACAGTCCCTGTGTCATGGACTGCAAGATGGGGGTCCGGTGAGCAGTGCTTTTTATTACTTGGTTTAATTGTATATGAAATGCATGCTGCAGAGGGAATGGGGTCAAAGAGGGTGTTCTATGGGGTCTCTGCTCTCTTATGGCCCATTGGTAAGGCGAATCATCCAATCATGCGCAAGCAAAAATGCAGTTTTATTAATTTCCCTTGCATGTGATTGGGTATTCATTGCAAAGTTAAGCTCCATCTCCTTTACTAAGCTCTGGGACTTCCAAAGTGTACAGTCTATTTGCCTTTAGTAAATCCACCCCTCTATCCTTTACAGCCTCTAAATTGACAGCTTAAGGCCTCATACACACGGACGTTTTTTGACGCCGGCGTTTTCTGGCGTTTTTTGCAGCTCTCCATGTTAGTCAATGGCCCCATAAAAACGTCGGTGTTTTTGAGCTGTAGATGGCGTCGGCATTAGTGAGCTGAAAGTAAAACCCACGGCCATCGCGTTCTGAGGCTGTAACGTTTTGGCATTTTTTGACGCCGACGCTGCAAAACGCCAACTAACGCCAACAAACACCAACTATTATTGTATCGTGTTTTCCGGCGTTTTTTGACGCCAAAGTTTTTAGGTTGAAAAACAGCAGAGGGATGATTTTTAAAAAAAAAATGTCTACTGACGCCGACGCTCACTAACGCCGATGCATAACGCCGAAAACCGCTGATTTGTTTTCCTTGACGTCGGGCCCGACGTTTTGTTTATTTTTAAAGATACACCCGTGTGTATGAGGCCTTAAAGGAGAAGTCCAGCCAAAGCTCGCTGTGCTGGGTTTCTCCTATGGATCACGGGAGTGCAGTCCATTTTGCACTCCTGTGACCCGTTTTCAGAAGAGAGTGGGCTGAAGTCCGCTCTCTGCTGACGTCATGGATGTCCGTCCAGGTACCGCATCATCACGAACATAGGCTTGCCCACATAGGGTGGCAGGTGTGCCTGGGCACACCCTAATCACCCTGTACTGTGCAGATTCCCCTTGCTGTCTGGCTGCAGAGAAAGGGACTGGGGAATCTCTGTCCTCAGTCTTTTTCTCTGTCTCGGAAGTGAGACATCAGGGGTCTGTTTAGACCTCTGATATTTCACCAAAGCCCCACAGCAGGGCTCCTAAAAAAAATGGAAAAAAATAATAAAATATAATATTGTAAAAAATAATAAAAAAACAAAATTGTAAAAATAAAAATAAACTACTGACACCTATCTCTTGTGGTGCACACCCTAATGCAATAGGCTGCACACACCTATGATCACAACAATGGGAGTCTGGACACCCGGCTCAGCCTCTCAGAGAGCCTGAGACGGCCCGTTCCGCCCATCCACAGCCCAGCGCTCCAATGAGCGAGGAGGGGGCAGAGCAGAGAGCTGTGACTGACAGTCTGCAACTCTCTGCTCACAGAGCTGTGAAAACCGAGCGATCGGCGATGTTCGATCGATCGGTTTTCAGTGCAGAGGCGCTGAAGGAGGTCGTTTTGGCATAAAGTCTAACTCCAGCTTTTTTTTTTCTACATTTGGATCGATACAGTGTTAGATACACTCCAGTATGTTTATATATCCACTTGCCCTCCGGAAGATTTACCCCCCTTTCATGACCATTCCATTTTTTGCTTTTTGGCACTGCAGTACTTTAACTGACAATTGCGCGGTCATGCAATGCTGTACACAAGCAAAATTTATATATTTTTTTCCCACAAATAGAGCTTTCTTTTGGGGGGTATTTGATCACCACTGGATTTTTATTTTTTGCCCTATAAACAAAACAAGACTGAACATTTTGGAAAACAAACAATATTTTTCACTTTCTGCTATAAAGCATATCCAATAAAACATTTAAAAATCAAATGTCTTCATCAATTTAGTCCAATTTGTATTCTGCTACAAATTTTTGGTAAAAAAGAATCCGAATAAGCGTATATTGATTGGTTTATGCGAACGTTCTAGCGTCTACAAAGTGTCTATAATATATATACTGGATTTTTTTTTTATACTAGCAATGGCAGCAATCAGCGAGTTATACTACAATATTACGGCGGACAATCTGACACTAACTGACACTTTGTGGGAACCAGTGAAACTAATACAGTGATCAGTGCTAACAATGTGCACTGTCACTGTAATCTGACACTAACTGACACTTTGTGGGAACCAGTGAAACTAATACAGTGATCAGTGCTAACAATGTGCACTGTCACTGTACTAATGACACTGGCTGGGAAGGGGCTAACATCTAGGGCGAGTTAAATGTGTGCCTAACCAGTGTTTATGTGTTTACTGTACGATGCTTTTACTAAGGGATGTAGCGGTTTTTATTCCCTGCTTTGCAGTTAAACAAAAACTACCACATCCCCACTGACAGGACAGAGCTGTAATGTTTACATAGGCAGAGCTCTGTCCTGTCTTCCTCCTTGCCTCCAGCAGGTGTCAGTGGACATCCATTAAGCGGCACCCACTGATCGGCTTGTGCTTTGTGTAATCACAGCACAGCTGGCACGCTGGCGGTGCGCGCTCCCTACCTGGAAGTGCCGGATCACATACTAGGTACGTGATCCGGCATAGGATAGACACTGGATATACATGCTGTGCCTGATCCTTAATGCTGCTGAGCAATTGTTGGGATCATTTCACATTTAAAGTGATTGTAAAGTCTATTTTTTTTAATAAAAAAAAAATAACAAACATGTTATACTTACCTCCTCTGTGCAGTTGGATTTGCATAGAGCAGCCCAGATCCACCTCTTCTCGGGTCCCTCTTTGCTGCCCCTGGCCCCTCAGCCAGCAGCTTCCTATGGGGGCACCGGAGCTGAGTCAGTGCTCTGGGTATCCATTCAGACACGGAGCCCTGACCCGTCCCCTCTGTCCTCTGATTGGCTGACTGACTTTGATTGACAGACATGGGAGCTGTATCTCAGCCAATCAGGAGGAGTGTCTGGGACAGCTAAGAAACTTGCGGACATTGCTGAAGAGAGAAGGGGCTCAGATAAGTAATATGGGGGTGCTGGGGATAGAAAGCATTAAGATAAAAAAAGCTTCTGCCTTTACAACTCCTTTGATTAATTGAAGCAGACCTGACCATGCCTTCATCTGCTTTTCTCTCCAGAAGGATGAAGCCATCTTTGTTCGGCATATTCCAGGGTCACTCTCTGTTTTCTGGACACCATGATGTAAATCTTGATGCTTGTGTAGTTCTTGGCTGTATTCACAAATGTCTGACGCAAATCAGCCCCTGCTGCAGCCTGTCCTTATGGGACTTACTACAAAATGACAATGTTGCAGACTGAGGAAATGCTTCCTCCTGCCTACAGCAGACTGATGACTTCATCTCAGTCTAGGCAAATCGGTGTTTAAGGCCCCTTTCACACTTGTGCAACTTGTCCTGCGATTCCGGGCTGCAAAGTCACATGACAAGTCGTTCCCCATGATTTCCAATGAGTACTGTTCATATCTGTATGACTTAAAGTCGGGCCAACTTAAAAGTAGTCTCTGCATTACTTTGGTCCAACTTTGATGCAACTTGAGGTCCATAGACTTCAATGTTAAACTCTCAAAGTCTCATAAAAATCGCACCTGAATAATATAGATGTGATTTCTGTACGACTTTGTAATAGGTTGTCATTGTGCCAAAGTTGCAACAAAGTTGGACCAAAATCGTACTGATCCGAAATTGCGGTAAAATTGCGGTAAGATCGTGGCAAAATCACATCGCACAAGTGTGAAAGGTGCCAAACCCTCCTATTCTTTAGACCCTTTTCACACTGAGGCAGTTTTCAGGTGTTTTAGCGCTAGAAATAGTGCCTGTAAAGTGCCTGCCCCAGTGTGAAAGCCTGAGTGCCCTCACAATGGGGCGATGCACTTGCAAGACATTAGAAAAAGTCCTTCAAGCAGCATCTTTGGGGCGGTTTGGGAGCGCTGTATACACCACTCACAAATCGCCCCTGCCCATTGCAATGAATAGGCAGCACTTCCGAAGCGCCTGAAAAGCAATTCAGAAGCACCGCAACACGGGCGCTTTTAACCCTTTGTTATCTACTTCTTGGGGGTTAAAATTACCCTGCTAGCGGCGGTAAAGCGTTGCTTAAACAGTGGTAAAGCCCCGCTAAAACAAGTGGCGCTTTACCGCTGTTGCGCCCGCGGCCCTGGTGTGAAAGCAGCCTCATAGCCAAAGAAGCTGCAATCTTAGCTCCTGTTTGATCTGCAGGTGTCATGGTGCTGCACATGCGATTGGGAGTGCAAGCAACTGTGACAGTTCATTCACTGCATGACTTGAATGTAATTGTTTTTGGAAAACATTCAATTAAAGAGTTTAGTTCTGCTTTAAAGATGGCTTTTTAATAAGAAACGTTGGAGCAATGAATGATACGGTTGCTGTGTATATTGTGACACCTCAGATATTGATTTATGCAGACTTATGAAGAGAGATCCACTTTAGTCCAGATAGATGATAATTCCTGGAAAAAGCCGGGCATCCGTCAAACAATCCTGTTTGGTGAAGCTCAGGGCGGTTCAGGTAATGCGATTGGAAAATGCCGGGCCTCGTCTAATTATAACCTCATTCAGAGTTCTTAATCGTCTTTATCCAAAACCGCTGAAGTGGAAGTAAGCAAATCATGCAAATGTGCAACTTACATCTCCTTCTTTGTACACATGCCATTATTCATCAGTGTGGATAATTGAACAATATGTCAGCTAGATATTATTTTGCTTTACTCAAATAAAAGACAATTAGCCCCAGCTGCAGAACTCAAGCGTGTGATGTAATAAAATGAAAAAAAAACTTTAGGCCCCTTTCACACTTATGCGACTTGTCCTGCGACTTGGGCCTGCAAAGTCGCATGACAAGTCGTTCCCCATGATTTCCAATGAGTAGGCTGAGACTGTCAATCTGCTGGGGGTCCCTCCCTTGTAAACCTTTTTTCTCTTGGTGTCAGGAAAACTTGTCAGAAGTGATTCATGCTGATAATAGAGAAACGAAGCAGCAGACAGAAATTACATTTAGTGCTCTTAAAGTGGTAGTAAACCCTCCTATCATTTTCAGCCAAGGAAGCTGCCATCTTGTTTAATCTACAACTGCCATGATACTGCACATGACACGATCAGCTATGACACCAGCCATTGGATGGTTTAACAGTTTGGTTTAGAGCACAACCAATGGGAGTGTTACATTTTCGGCACATGTCGTAAATAGAACTGGTTTTTAACCACTTGCCGACCGCCCGCCACAGCGTGACGGCGGCAAAGTGGCTCGTTATCGCAAACCGCCGTTACCTGATGGCAGCCGCTATAACTAGTATTGTGAGCGCGCGCGTCGCCGGAGGCCAGGGAGTGGGTAGGGCGGACTCGATCGCCGCCGGCTACCCGCAATGGCCCTCCCCTGCAGTGAAAGAACGGAGGTCCGTTTATGTAAACACGGATCTCCGTTCTGACAGAGGGGGAAGGGCTGTGATCACAGGCTCCCTGTATATAGAAGCTGTGATCACTCCCCTCCCCCTGCCAGCCCAGCCCCATACAGTTAGAACACATTGAGGGAACACAGTTAACCCTTAGAGCGCCCCCTCCAGGTTAACCCCTTCACTGCCAATGGCATTTACACGGTAATCATTGCATTTTTATAGCACTGATTGCTGTTTAGATGTCAATTGTCCCAAAAAAATGTCAAAATGATCCGACATGTCCGCTGCAATATCTCAGTACTGCTAAAAATCGCAGATCGCCGCCATTACTAGTGAAAAAATCAATAAAAACCCCAGAAATGAATTCTCATCATCCGTAAACGCAGCAACTTTTGCGCAAACCAATCTATAAACGCCAATAGCAATTTTTAGTAAGAAAAGTAAGAAAAATTGTTTTTTTTTTTTTTGCAAAATTGTCGCTCTTCAGAAATGACGCAGAGGTGATCAAATACCACCAAAAGAAAGCTCTATTTGTGGGAAAACAAGGACTCAATTGTCAGTTAAAGCGACGCAGTTAAGAATCGCAAAAAGTGTTTTGGTCCTAAAGTGTGATATCCTTCCGGGGCTGAAGTGGTTAAACTGTTAAATGGCTGGGTTTACTGCCACTTTAATTGAGACAAGTACACACTATAGAGGGATATGCTACACTCATATTTCATGTCTGAGGTTTACAGCCACTTTAAGTGGATGCATGCTTGTTCCAGTTCAGTGAATTGACAGTAAAATATATGTGACAGCCCTGGAGGTTGCATCTGCAAGTATAAGTTGTCAGCTGACTCATTTCTATCTTTACAATTTCCCTTTAAATCTGAAAATATTTCTGATCGATTATACATTTTTGCCTTAAAGCTGAACTCCAGGGAGATATAAAATGAACAAATGCATGCAGTTCTGTAATCATAAATACATTAAATGTATTTTTTAAATGCAAGCAGTGTAAAGTAGCTGAGTTTGGCCAGGTAATAGCTTCTTGCAGTCCCTGTACAGCAGGGCTGACAAGTAAAACAAGGAAGCAGTACAAGGAGCCAATCAGTTCATGTGCTAACAAGAAACATATTAAGAGGAGGAGAAAGCAAAGTGAAAGAGAAGTGAGCTCATAACTCTGCTACTTCTCTTCTCTGTCCAGAGAAGAGAAGTAGCCTGGGCTGGGCTCAGAGGAAGTGGGTTGAAAGATGCTGGGCATCAGAGGACATCTAGGGCCAGAAAAATGTGCTGCATGGGAAATCTCTGGATTGAAGCTGAATATTAGGGCTATATTAGGAGAAGCCAGCTTCCATCACAGATGTCATCCACAGAGCAATGATGTTATACCATCCATAGATAACCTGCAGCACAAGGAGGCAGCTGCTAGGATCTAGTTAGACTTGCTAGACCCGCTGTGTAAGCTGTCAAATCTTGGCATCTGCAGCTTCTTTAGTAGCTAGTGGAGAAGCGACAATATGTGGGGCCACGTGTATTGCCACTTTCCTACGAGAGTGGCCATCAGTGGCAGCTGCTCCATACGTGGCACAAGGGTGCTGCCCCCCTAATCCATGTGCCCGCCCCTATTCTACATGCAGGGCGCCGGACGCATGGATTTCAATGGGTTTTTTTTTTTGAAGCACATGATTAGAGCCTGAGGCTCTAATTGGCTTCAAAGGAGGGCGCTGTGCCCTGAGCCCACCCAGTTGTGTGACATTAGCAAATTAATATTCGCTAATGTCCTCCTGCTTCTCCTCCCGGCCAGTCAGGAAGCGGGTCCTGAGACTCAATTGGCCAGGAAATCTTAGGACTCCCGGCCAATGGGGTCTCAGGACCCACATCTTGTTCGGCCGTGAGGAGAAGCAACGGCCTCTCGGCGAGCAGGAATAGCATCAGCCTCCTAAGACTGATCACCTCCTTCCCGACTCCATGGAGCTCACGCTGGGCACTGTCCTCCAGAGCCTATAGCAGCAGATTGCAGCATAAACAACAGCAGCACCCTGAATAAGGAGGAAGAGCAGGAGCTGGTGCGGATAGCGAGGAGAAGTGTGAGTACCACGGGGAATCAAATACCACAAAAAGAAAGCTCTATTTGTGGGGGAAAAAGGACGCAAATTTTGTTTGGGTACAACATAGCACGGCCACGCAACTGTCAGTTAAAGGGACGCAGTGCCGAATCGCAAAAAGTGCTCTGGTCCTAAAGTGTGAAATCCTCTCGGGGCTGAAGTGGTTAAATAAGCCACAGACCCTGTGTAGTTAATATGTGTTTGGGTTTAAAGGATGAGATGGCAACCCTAGGGTACCCCCCCTATCGGCGGCCCTGGTCAGAGCGGATATCCAGGTCCTTGCAGCATGATGATGAACAGGCAGATGTTTCACTGGTCAACCTTTTCGGTGAGATCTGCATCTTTGATCAGATATGTACAGAAACCAAGTCATTAATCTGCATCAGTTCATCTCATCTGTCACATTGTCTTTGTAGTTCGGTCTTCCAAGTTAAAAACAACTAATGCAGGGCTTCTGCAGCTATCACCTTCCAAATTCAAAACCTATGAATGTCTTTAGTGTTTGCGGTAATGATGAGCAGGTTACCCAGGGTCACGGCTAATGGTCGATATCCTACAGGAGATGTGGATTTCTCTGGCTGCTGGGACAGTGGCACCAGCACAGAAGGGGTTAAAGGAACTGTCAGAAGCTTGACAGTGCGTGGGTGTGCTCTGTACATAGCTGGAAGGAAACTAGTGTACATGTGTTCTCACCGACAGTGATATCTACAGCTCTGCATGGTGTCCAACCACAGAGCCGCCAAAATACTGCATTGGTTTACCGGTCAGGGACCAAGACTGGTCTTCAGAATGAAAGTATTGATAACAGGCTGAACATAGAATTTTACAACAGCATTCCATCTATATTTTATTTCTCAAAAATGCACTCTCTTGTTCCAGTTCCAACACTGCCCTTCCATTGGTGGTCCTCTGCTGGCATCTGTCTAGGGTCATACGAAGCAATTCTTGTGAGCCCCTAGAGATGTGTCCTCATGGAGCCTAGGCTCACAATGGAGCCCTCCATAGACCAGTGCTCACACATCATCATTTTTAGATCTGCATCTTTCATTTAGGCCCTCTTTACGCTGTGCTGTTCCATTGCTGTGCATTATCACACACATGTTAATGTACAGAATTTTGTTCATTAATGCATTGCATTAAAGTAGGGGACTCCTGGGGGCTCTTATCTGGCCTGCTACATGATTTTATCCAGCCCACAGCTGGGGTCAGTGGCATATCCTCATTGTGCACTGATTGAGGATTATGGTCCGCAGAGGCTGCTTATGATATCTACTGCTGATGTAAGAGGGGACTCTGATGGGGACCCTGATGAAAGGGGGGAATCCTATAGCAGACTCTGATGTAAGGGGGGCTCTGATGGGGACCCTAATGTAAGGGGGGACATTGATGAGTGCTCTGATGGAGATCCTAATGTAAGGGGGGGACTCTGATGGGAATCCTAGTGTAAGGGGGGCTTTGATGGGGGCCCTGATGAAAGGGGGAAATCTATGGCAGAATCTGATGTAAGGGGGTCTCTGATGAGGACCCTAATGTAAGGGGGAATCTAATGGAGACCCTGATGTAAGGTGGGACTCTGATGGGGACCTTTATGTAAGGGGGGACACAAATGGGTGCTCTGATGGGGACCCTAATGTAAGAGGGGACTCTAATGGGGACACTGATGGGAACTTTAATAGGGATCCTAAAGTAAGGGGGGACTCTGATGGGAATCCTGGCATAAGGGGGGACTCTGATGGGGACCCTGATGAAAGGGGATCCTATGGCAGACTCTGATGTAAGGGGGGCTCTGATGGGGACCCTAATGTAATGATGGAATCTAATGGGGACCCTGATGTAAGAGGGTACTTTGATGGGGACCCTGATGGAAGGGGGGCTCTTATGAGGACATTAATGTAAGGGGGGATTCTAATTGGGGGACACTGATGTAAGGGAGACTGTGCTATGGATTTTTCCCTTGTACTGAAAAGCTTGCAGACTGTATATGATACACAGTGCATTGTAGAAAACTATGTGACATTGGAAGGATGACAAGTCACAAAGCTCGATTCAGTCCAGTAATACATTTATTTCACCAAACAATAATCAAAAAATTCACCGGGTTTTCAGGGACTCAAAACTACCCCTTCATCAGGGTGGTGTGGGGCTGTATTGCATGGCACCTGACTGCTCTAGACCCAAAGCAGAGATGTTGGGGTGCTCCTGGCTGTCTTGTACTGCACTAATGTTGGCCCATAGGACCCAGACATGTGTGGTATTGCACAACACTGCCCTATCTGTTGCTTTGGGTATGATGGCTGGTATGTACTCACTCAGTCTCTTAAAGTACATTTTAGAATCCAAAAAATTGTTGCTCTGCCTCTCTGCTGAACAGGCTGCTTCTTGGCTTGAAGTCTGCAGCTAAGCCTAACTGAGACACTGGCTGAGTGATGTCCTGGAGCTTCCTTCCTCTCTTTACCTCTCTTCTGCCCCAAGGGCAGAGCCCCCATCACAGAGATCTCCTCCAGATGGCTGGACTCCCATCTTGCCAGGCTTTTGAGTATTTATGGGCTACTTTGCCACCTTCTAGGCCCACCTTCCCAGGGATTGGTGAAAACCTCATAAATATTCAGACTACACCCTCTGCCCCTCCACCCACTATGTTCTGGAAATATCCAGAGAGTTCCAGAAGAGGGGGGGGGAGAGAACAGAGCCACAGCCTTTGAAGCACTGCCCAGTCTCCTAAACACAATTAAACCATGCTTCTCCACCTACAGAGGAGCCAATCTAAATGTATCTACACTATTAACAGTGAGGGTGCTACAGATAATATGACATCCAGACTAGTAGATAAGCTATATGGCAGGTCTAGCTAAAGTTTAGATTCAACGTCTGATTTCAACTCTAGTGGTACCTGGTATAAAGCTTGGGGAAACCGATGTAACTGGCTCAACAGAATACGATTGTTACAGCAGGAACCATTACAACTGCTTGGAAATTGATTTTTATTTCCTCTTTTGGAATTGGACATCCTCAGACGACAATACCAGATTGAAATTGCCCATTGTGATCTGCTGACGTCTGCACTCCGCTGAGTGTGGCCAGGTGTCAGGTGCACCAGGAGACCTTGAACTGTTACAATGTATCACCCTCGGTTGTCACTCCCGCAGAGACGCTTATCATCTCCGGCTTTTCCTGTTTCTCCCTGGAAAGTCTCTCCTCATTCGTATAATTATACTGGGCTCATTGTTGTGTGCTTAATACATCAATGGACCTTTTATTCCCATTGTCAGCAGACCCTGGTAGAATAAAAATTAAATTTATCCAAAATACATGGGCCATAAAAAAAGCACACCCTGCCCTTCCGTACAAGCCCAGTGCTGTGATCGTCCTTGACCGGGCAAGCTGACCGGACCCTAACCTGCAGAGCAAGGCCTGGTTTTCATTAAAGGGAACCTGTCATAAGAAAAACACATAACTCCTGAAAGCTGCTTCATTGGCCCTCTGTGGCTTCAATGATTTCTTTGCTGGCACCGAACGAGCATGGAGAGATAACCATGACAGCCAATCAACTAGCCCCCAGAGGTCAAAAAGGGCAGCCACTGGAGGCAAATGGATTGATAATGCTAAAGCAATGAAAAATTTGAAAAAAGCACTTTTTTTCTTCAGAGGGTGTGTTTTTGGATGCATTTAGAATAGTTTATTTTATTTCATTTATGGGCTCATTTCAACAAAGAATCAATATTGCTACAAACATTCCATTATACTTCGCAGTCCTTCCCTTTCATAACAATCAGGCTGCGGTGTGGGGCCGGGGGTGGGGGGGCCCACAGGGTTCTCATTGCTTTACAAAGCAGAAAGAGCTTCATGATTGGAGGGGACCGGATTATGAGACTTTGACAGGTCATATGGCCCCCCCCCCAAAGGCCTCCTTCAGACTTATGCGACTTTTCCTGCGACTTTGGACATCAAAGTCGCTTGATAAGTCGTACCTCATGATTTCCAAAGATAACCATTCATATCTGTGCAACTTAAAGTTGTCCCTGTATGACTTTGGTCCGACTTTGATGCGAGTTGAGGTCCTTAGACCTCAAGTTTACACAGGCATTCCCTGAAATGGCGTCAAAATTGCACGTTTTAAAGTTGCGGCGGTGTGAAAGGGGCCTAAAGCTTAAAGCGGAGCTCCAGTCAATTTTGTGTTTAAACAGACACTCACCTGTCCCACGTTCCAGCGATGTGCTCAACTGAGCTGTTCCTTCTCTCGCTGGTCTGTCCCCAGCGCGGCCTCTCAACTGTGGACACTCGGCTGTGACAGCTTGCGGCTTCACAGCCGAATGCCCACTGAACATGCGCAAGCCACGCAGCGCATTGTGAATGGTCCTGGTGTCCCCTGGACTGCAAAAAGACTGCAGGGACAGAGGGGGAGAGGAGAACTTCTGCTCGGACCACCTGTCAAAACCAGGTACCTGCTCCCCCCCCTCACGCGGCAAAAGAAAGTGGCATTTGGTGAAGATAGGAGGGAGGTCCTAAAGAGGAAATTCCCCTTTTGGGTGGAGCTCCGCTTTAACTCTGAACAAATTTCTTTTTATTTAAAGCAGAGCTCCATCCAAGAAGGGAAGCTCCGTTCATCTGCCCCCCTGCGCTGACACATTCGGCACCTTTTGGGGGGGAGCGGGTCATGCTACACTGACTCATAATTTTTTTCTCACAAATAGAGATTTGTTTTGGTGGTATTTAATCACTGCTCAGCTTTTTATTTTTTATTAAAGAAAACACTGAAAATTTTGAAAAAAAACCCCCAAAACCATTTTATATTTTGTTATAAAATTTTGCAAACAGGTAATTTGTATCCTTCTTTGATACTGATCTTGGGCACTGATAAGGTGGCACTGATGGACACTGATAGGTGGCAGTGGTGGGCACTGATGAGGCGGCACTGGTGGGCAGTGATAGGTGGCACTGGTGGGCACTGAGAGGTGGCACTGATGGGTGGCACTGATGGGCATTGATAGGTGGCACTGAAGGACACTATTAGGTTGCACTGATGGGTGGCAGCAATGGGCACTGATGGGTGGCAGTGATGGCACTGGTAGGTGACACTGATAGGCAGCACTGCTAGGTGGCACTGATGATGAGGCACTAAGGGGCACTGATTGACACCACTGTTGGGCATTGATAGCTTCTGTTTACATCACGTGATCAGCTGTCATTGGCTTACTCTAATCTGTGATCAGCCGAGTCTCATTGACTCAGTGATCAGAGAGCGCACCGTGCGTGCCCTGCAATGGGCACACAGGCAGCTATTGACGGCCTCCCAGCAAAGTAGGTCTGCGCTGTAGCTGTCATTCAGCTATGGTACGGATGCGAAGTGGTTAAATAGGGATACAAATCCACTTTGTGCTCACCAAATGCCTTTGTAAACTAATTTATTAGTGCTGCACATAGTTGGTGCAAAGAGCAGAGCTGTGGGAAGGACCCAGCAGACCCCACCCACTACAGGCTGCCTGCAGAAACTACAGAAGGGGGCGGAGACAAGACCAGTCACCCTGCACAAGGAAGGAGAACAGCAGTGACCGGTCTTTATTACAGGAAACTCCTGCACAGGGGAAAGTTTACTATGGATTACTGTACAGATCTGGAAGAAATACACAAAGCACATCAAGATTTACACTGGATTACTGGATTTCACCAAAACTGAGACATTTCACTGAAATCTCCCAATGTTCATGGAGACATTGTAGAGATGAGAACCCTCAATTTTGCTTATTTGCTTTATTACTTTTGGAAAAGGTTACTGTCAGGATAGAGACCTGGGTGGTGCTCTCATATTTTATCCTGACAGGTCCCCTTTACAGTTGAGAGGTTTGCTGATCCCCGTTGCTCATATATTCTGTATTTTATGTAGCAGATGATGCATGCATGTAGGGTATGGAACGAACATAAACTGACACAAAAAGTGCGTGTTTATTCCTCTCGAAAATCGTGAGAAATGTTGCAGAATAATCTGTCATCCTCTATGTTGTTCACACATTTTAAGTAATTTTCCATCTGCCACCCGCTTGGCTTGTGCTGTAGAGCTGAAGCTTCATATAATGAGTATTCCTTCAGCTTTGTCTTTATAGCTCTGAAATTATAATGTATGTTACCCTAAATGTTTATTTTTTTCTATGTGTGTGTTCACATACAGTAGCTCACAAAAGTCAGTACACCCCTCACATTTTTGTAAATATTTGATTCTTTTCATGTGACAACACTGAAGAAATGACACTTTGCTACAATGTAAAGTAGTGAGTGTACAGCTTGTATAACAGTGTAAATTTGCTGTCCCCTCAAAATAACTCAACACACAGCTATTAATGTCTAAACTGCTGGCAACAAAAGTGAGTACACCCCTAAGTGAAAATGTCAAATTGGGCCCAAACTGTAAATATTTTGTGTGGCCACCATTATTTTCCAGCACTGCCTTAACCCTCTTGGGAGTTCACCAGAGCTTCACAGGTTGCCACTGGAATCCTCTTCCACTCCTCCATGATGACATCACAGAGCTGGTGAATGTTAGAAACCTTGCGCTCCCCCACCTTCTGTTTGAGGATGCCCCACAGATGCTCAATAGGGTTTGGGTCTGGAGACATGCTTGGCCAGTCCATCGCCTTTACTTCAGCTTCTTTAGCAAGGCAGTGGTCGTCTTGGAGGTGTGTTTGGGGTCGTTATCATGTTGGAATACTGCCCTGCGGCCCAGTCTCCAAGGGGAGGGGATCAGTACATGTTGGCATTCATGGTTCCCTCAATGAACTGTAGCTCCCCAGTGCCAGCAGCACTCATGCAGCCCCAGACCATGACACTCCCACCACCACGCTTGACTGTAGGCAAGACACCACGGGACATGCTTTTAGTAAGCCAAGTCCTTAGCCTGCTTGTCTTTAGCAAACTGTTTGAGGGCTTTCTTGTGCATCATCTTTAGAAGAGGCTTCCTTCTGTGATGAAAGCCATGCAGACTACTTTGATGCAGTGTGCGGAGTATGGTCTGAGCACTGACAGGTTGGCCCCCCACCCCTTCAACCTCTGCAGCAATGCTGGCAGCACTCATACGTCTATTTCCCAAAGACAACCTCTGGATATGGCGCTGAGCATGGACATGCATCTTCTTTGGTCGACCATGGCGAGGCCTGTTCTGAGTGGAACCTGTCCAGTTAAACTGCTGTATGGTCTTGGACACTGTGCTGCAGATCAGTTTCAGGGTCTTGGCAATCTTCTGATAGCCTAGGCCATGTTTATGTAGAGCAACAATTCTTTTTTTCAGATCCTCAGAGGGTTCTTTGCCATGAGGTGCCATGTTGAACTTCCAGTGACCAGTATGAGAGAGTGAGAGCCATAACACCAAATTTAACACACCTGCTCCCCATTCACACCTGAGACCTTGTAAAACTAATGAGTCACAAGACACCGTAGAGCGAAAATGGCTAATTGGGCCCAATTTGGACATTTTCACTTAGGGGTGTACTCACTTTTGTTGCCAGCAGTTTAGACATTAATGTTTAGACATTAATGGCTGTGTGTTGAGTTATTTTGAGGGGACAGCAAATTTACACTGTTATACAAGCTGTACACTCACTACTTTACATTGTAGCAAAGTGTCATTTCTTCAGTGTTGTCATGAAAAGATATAATAAAATATTTACAAAAATGTGAGGGGTGCACTCACTTTTGTGAGATACTATATGTGTATTTTTTAAATCATAGTCTGGTTGATTATGCAAATCACCTCCCTTCCTTGTTCCAAACTGATCACTCAAAGCACAGAGAAGCTGACCTGTGTTAGCGTGGACAATTTTCATCCTTTGACTGGCCATTCAGAGCTACAGGACATTGTGCAGACACACAGCATGCCTGTATTGTGTAGTTTGTTCAGCCACCGCACCCCCTGACCAATCACAGCCTGCCTCCGGCACACACTCCCACCCAATCACAGCCAGCCTCTTGAACAGTCCCCCTACTCAAGCACAGCCTGCATCGTGCCTTAGGATGAGCAGGCTATGAAATACAGACACACTGAGTCCTGTAACCCCACCCCCCACTTTTAGGAAGAAGAGATGCATGGCCACACAACAGAACTTTTTAAAGTGTTACTAAACCAACAACAGTAAAATCGGTCTGTATATGCAGTAAAGCATGCTTGTTATACTCCCTGTGGAACCTAAGGGGTTAATCATGCACATTGTGTAAAAAGGGTGTTTGATCCTGTTATCTCTGTCTTCCCCTTCTTTCACTGTCCCCAATCCATCTCCTGATAAGACAGAGACTTTGGAGTCACTCTGCACATGCTCAGTTAGGTGTGTGTTGCTAGAAATTTTTTTTTTCCTGGGAGGGTGCATGTGATCAGCACAGGGCCAAACAGAGGGCCGGGGCTCATGCAGCCTCATAGCAGGGTTAGAGGATAATGAAAACTCCCCCTACAAGCTTTAACAAGACACTGGTGTAAGTTACAAGACTGCTATATACTGCTGATGAGAAAAGGTATTAAGCAGTTTATATTTACTAGAATAATTTAATTTCCATGTTCTGTGTACTGTGGGAGACCAGATATAGTGAATGCAGAGTCCTGGGTTTAGTAACACTTTAAACTTGTAAAAAATGTAAGACAGATCATTTCTGAAACTGAAATAAAAAGCAGTTATGGTTCCCCCTGACAAAGTGCCACCCCTCTATGCTAAGGGCATGTGGCCTGGTATGTTTCAGGAGGGGTAAGGGGTGTTCGTCCATCCCTCCTCTGCTTTTCTGGCCTGCCAGGCTGCAGCTGTTTACCTTTGTACTTGCTGTGACTTAAAAATCTTACCAAGCTTTCCCCCTTCTATGCAATATTATGGAGAGGGGTGGGAGGTTATGTTTACCATAAATAACCCTGTCTGTACTGTGCTGGCAGATGTCATTATCAGTTGTAAACTAGATGTGCACAATGTCTGTCCCAATAAAGGGTTAAATATTTCAAGGCTTGGGTGGTACATTGTATGCTAATTCACATTGTAAGCTTTTCTAAACAAATTGAGCCAGCTATAGAGTAATATGTATAAACCTGCTGCTAAGAAACAGCTAATAACAAGATTTTTTTTTAAACGGAACTAAAGTTCCGCAGTTGTACACTGCAAGCAGACAGGTTCTGTTATTGCAGAAGAGACATGTGATGTCTCTCTGCAATCAAATATACTTACCTGCCTGTTTGCAGTGTCACCCGGTATGTAAAAATGATGACCTCTTGCTCATGTGCAGAAGTGACGTTATCCTGCACCAGCCAATGAAAATGGCAGGGAACTGGCATACAGGAAAAGATACAGATAAAGGATGCGTCTGTTGGAAGAAAGGTGAGTATAAAAGGTGCTTTTATTTCCGCTTTAATGGACTACAAAGCAGTGGGTGTGGCATTTATTTACAGGCCTGCCATATAAAGTTGGGCATTAACCAGAAGTCATTTCTCCAATCAGAGGGGTCATTTGCAGATATAGCCCAGAAGACATTGGCTTTTAGTGTCCTTACTGACATAGAAAGGTCCGGAGTCAGAAAAGAAAAAGAATGAACGCAAGGCTGGCATGACAGGGTTAAAAGGGGATTGGTATAGGGAAGGTGTTTCTGGGCAGTTTAGCATTATTAAAATAGCTCTTATATGATTGGTGGAGTGGGTGGTAACAAGTGGGGCTGCTGAAAGGGGAGATCTGTGGGAGGATCTCAGGTCTTCAGTCAGCAGAAAGCATGCTTGAGACAACTGCCCACTCTCTCGCCCTTATTATGTTCAGTGGTTTGGGTCTGAGGTGGACCGTGTTCTAGGACCATTGTCGTGGCAGTTGGCGGGGTACAAGGTCCTTATATGGGTTTGATTATGGAAAAATATGTACATTTGTAGGGACCCGTCCTCGGTACGGCTCCCATTATTATGCTTGGGACCCGACCTCGGTACGGCTCCCATTATTATGGTTGGCACCTGTCCTCGGTACTGCTCCCATTATTATGGTTGGCACCTGTCCTCAGTATGGCTCCCATTATTATGGTTGGGACCCGTCCTCGGTGCAGCTCCCATTAGTATGGTTGGGACCTGTCCTCGGTAAGGCCCCCATTATTATGGTTGGGACCCGTCCTCAGTGCGGCTCCCATTAGTAAGGTTGGGACCTGTCCTCGGTAAGGCCCCCATTATTATGGTTGGGACCCGTCCTTGGTGCGGCTCCCATTAGTAAGGTTGGGACCCGTCCTCGGTATGGCCCCCATTATTATGGTTGGGACAAGTCCTCTGTGCGGCTCCCATTAGTATGGTTGGGACTTGCCCTCAGTACGGCTCCCATTATTATGGTTGGGACCCATCCTCGGTATGGCTCCCATTATTATGGTTGGGACCCGTCCTCGGTACAGCTCCCATTATTATGGTTGGCACCCGTCCTCAGTATGGCTCCCATTATTATGGTTGGGACCCGTCCTCGGTAAGGCCCCCATTACTATGGTTGGGACCCGTCCTCGGTGCGGCTCCCATTAGTAAGGTTGGGACCCGTCCTCGGTACGGCTCCCATTATTATGGTTGGGACCCATCCTCGGTACGGCTCCCATTATTATGGTTGGGACCCATCCTCGGTACGGCTCCCATTATTATGGTTGGGACCCATCCTCGGTACGGCTCCCATTAGTATGGTTGGGACCCGTCCTCGGTACAGCTCCCATTATTATGGTTGGGACCCTTCCTTGGTACGGCTCCCATTATTATGGTTGGTGGTATCTGCGAGTAGTTGTTTGTCTCCGAGTCGGTGTTTGTTGCGGCTGGAGGCCTAAACATTTACAGTGGTTACGCAGGTACTAGAAGTAGATACCTATAAGGACATTGTTACTCCTATTTGTCAGACTGTTCTGGATGTACATATGTTGCATAGGTTTATAGGTTCATAAGTTTATATGTTGATATGTTATTTTTAATGTTGTTAATAAAAGGCTGCCATTAAACTCATCTTGGGTCTCATGTGTCTTTTCTTAAGAAAAGGTTAGTGGTAGCGTGGTGGTCCAACGGTCAGGAGAACAAAGCATCTTTTATACCCTAGTCATGTGTAGCTGATATTGCTAAGACTAAAATATAAAATTGTGTTTCTCAATCTTTCCCGTGCTGGTGAATTCAGGACCTACTTAGAGGAAGAGCTGACAAAAGCCCGGAAGAAGCCCAGTCTGAGAAAAGACATGTACGTCAAGATGATAGAAGTGGATCCCAGTGCCCCAACCGAAGAGGAAAATTCACAGCGAGCTGTCACCAAACCACGCTACATGACGTGGAGAGAGACGATCAGTTCAACAGCCACACTTGGCTTCAGGATTGAAGGCATCAAGGTACAGAATAGTCTAAATGCATACATCAGAACTCTTGTACATGGAGCCTTTCTATTCTGTTCAACCAGTCTTTTGATCCCCTGCCAGACAGTGCAGCCAGATCAGTGACTTTATTTTTTTTACAGTTTGGTCACCGACTGTTCATAGGGCAATGAAAGAGCATCACCTTGCATCATTTCTTGCATTAAAGGAGAAGTACGGCCTTAGCTCGTTTGGCTGTTCTTCTCCTGTGGATCACAGGAGTGCAGTTTTTTCTGCACTCTTGGGACCCGTTTTCAGCAGACAGCGGGCTGAAGCAGAAAGATCGCAACCACATGGTCAGGGTCCGCCCACATGCCTGGACTTGCAGCGAGCCACTGAGAGCCTGAGCCGGCTGCTCCCGCCCTCGCCACAGCCCAGCGCTGGAGGGGCAGAGCAGACAGCAGTGACTGACAGTCACCAGCTCTGCTCAGGGAGCTCTAAGAACCGAGTGATCGGCGGTGTTTGATTGCTCGGTTCTCAGCCATAGAACCGGCGGGGGAAAGATGAAGCATTGGACCGATGCTGCATCCACCTAGGTAAGTTTGATTCCACAAAACAATCCCATACTTCTCTTTTAAGGTAAAAGTTTGGCATCGATTTTGCCCCCCCCCTTATAGTTACTTGAGCCCCTCATTCGATCCAGTGCTGTGCACATCTGCAGTTCTACTCTCCCCTCACTTTTGGGTCTTATTTGCCTTTCTGGGGCACTGGGAGCTATTCGTTTTTGCTGCTGTCAATCAGAGCCAATAACGAGGGAGCGGGGTATGAATGGCTCGGCAGCAAGGCTCATGAGTGAGTACACACAAGTGCCCCCATGGGAAGCGGCTTCCTTTGAGGGCACTGGACAGAGAGGAGGAGCCAGGAGCACCAGCGGGAGACACGAGAAGAGGAGGTTTGGGGTTAGTATAGAAATGTTTGTTGTTTTGAAAAAAAAAATTCCCTTACAATGAGTTTAAAGGCTAAGTTCACCTTAAAAAAATAAATAAATTCACTTTTTTTGCAGGTAAAAAAAGTGCGTTTATTATTTTTCTTCTAAGGAGTCTGCAAAGCATTGCACCTGTGATGAGCAGATCGAGGGTGCAATGTTCAGCTCCTGCCCCTGCAGACTTTTAGGATAGCTGTCTGCCTGTACCTCCAATACAGGCTGACAGTTACTTGAGACTAGGAAGATCAATGAACTATGAGGACGTTCACCTGTGGCTTAGTCCATTGAGAACTACAAGCCATCAGCCACAATGGCTGACGGAACTTGTATTCTTTCACAGCAAACTGTAAATGAATGATGCAGCCATGTGGGCAAAGCCCTGCATGGCTGCGGTGTATTCAAATTGTGACAGTGGGTGCGGGGATACCCCCCCCCCTCAACTGTTACAGTGAGGGGGATTGGGGGGAGAAGGTACAGATGCTGGAACATGTTACAAGTTCCACCCTAAAAACTGGTGGAACGTGTTCCAAAGGTGAACTGATCCTTTAATCTCCAGATCTTAAAGGCATCTCACTATACGGCAGATTATCTCTTAGGCCTAATGCACAGTGGACTTATAAAAAACGAGCTGTAAAGCTAGTGCCGACACCAGGAAAAAAAGCTGCGTTAAAAACTCGATTTTATCACTGTTTTGCATTGGCGTCAATGCGCCTTTTTCCGCGCTAGCTTTAAGCCGCATTTCTCTGTCTCTATTCAAAACCAATGGTTCCCTATGGGAGCCCATTGATTTGAATAGAAGTCGCACCAGAAGTCGGATCATGATGATCCGACTTGCGGTGCGACTTGTGTGCTGAGAATCTTGAAGGGGAACTCCCGCAAAAATGAAAAAAAAAATTGTGTAGGGTTCACCCTCTCCAAGAGTTACCATACCCTTCGGTCTGGTATGGATTTTAAGGGGAACCCCCATGCCGAAAAAACAGCGTAGGGTCCCCCCAAAATCCATAAAAGACCCTTATCCGAGCACGCAGCCTGGAAAGGGGGTGGGGATGAGCACCTGTGACCCCACCCCAAAGCACCTTGCCCCCATGTTGATGAGGACAAGGGCCTCTTCCTGACAACCCTTGCCGGTGGTTGTTGGGGTCTGCGGGCAGGGGGCTTATCAGAATCTGGAAGCCCCCTTTAACAAGGGGGCCCCCAGATCCCGGCCCCCTACCCTATGTGAATGAATATGGGGTACATTGTACGCTTACCCATTCACCTGAAAAAAAGTGTAAAAAAAAAAACACTACACAGGCGTTTAAAATATTTTATTAAATCAGCTCTGGTGTCTTTTCCCTCTCCGGCTCTTCTCTCTCTCCGGCATCTTCTTTTTTATGCTCTTTTGTTGGGTCTTCTCCGCTGTCTTCTTTGCATGAACCAGTGACACTAATACAGTGATCAGTGATAAAAATATGCACTGTCACTGTACTAATGACACTGGCTGGGAAGGGGTTAACATCAGGGGCGATCAAAGGGTTAAATGTGTGCCTAACAAGTGTTTTCTCACTGTGGAGGAGGTGCCTTTACTAGGGGAAGGCACAGATCACAGGATCAATGTCTTCAATACTGACAGAATGGCAATCTGGCTTGTTTACATCAAGTCCGCCGGACCCGCTGATCGGCTCCGATACCCAGAAATGCAGGATCACGTATATATGCATGATACTGCGCAGCGCATCCGTCCTGTAGCAGTAAATCTGCTATGGGGCAGTCGGCAACTGGTTAAGAACATCGGCATTATGATAACACACAGGCAGCAGGCGCTCTATCGTGGCTCTGGCTGGCGGTCACAGTGTCACATGACATGGCTGCTGGGTGCTGATACTTATGAACAATAAGTTAACAAAATCAGCACCCAGCAGCCATGTTATGTGACACTATGACAGTGCACTGCCAGCCAGAGCCATGCTAGAGCGCCTGCTGCCTGTGAGCTATGATACCATCCATGATGCCAGAGAGACAGACACAGTGCAATGTAGTCTATTCACAGACACCCCCACCTATTTTGAAGCCACGAAGGCACTGGCATCCTCACAATCAGATCTGCTTCTCTTCAGTTCCTGCTGCTGGACACTATTAGCCGAGCTCAGCTGCCTCTCTCTGTCTGTCGCCGCCGCCTCACAGCCTCTTAAGTCTGACTCTCCATGCCCCGACTACTACTGGGTGGGGAGTGGAGCTGAGCGGAGGAAAGGCAAGGAGATAGGCAGACAGGCGGCTGGCCGGGACTTGAGCCAAGGCAGAAGAACATGCAAGTGGGAGCGGAATGGGCATGCGCCCAAAACTGAAGAAATAGTCCCTCCACTTTGACCAGCACATGATCATCAGAAAGGGGCACAGATAATTGAAAAAATATACCTCCGTAAGTTAGAAGGAGCGGCAGAGCGGGGGGTGTGTAATTCAGAATTTTTGTCTTTGAAATTGCCCGGGCCCCTGTTCAAATACAGGGACAAAACTGGGGACAGATTTGGTCCAGGGACAGTGTCCTCAGTCCGGGGACTGTCCCCGGGTCACCCTACTGTACAAGCCACTGGTGCTCCCTCCTTTACATTCTATTGAAATGCTTTCAGCGGTATATTGAACAAACCAATAGGGTCCAAAGAATAGAAGTTTATTGTTTAGGGCTTCCATACACTTTAAGTTGAACATGTCTCCTCATTAGAGAAGTCAGGATCCAGTTGTGACTTGCTGAATCATTATTGAATGACAGTAAATAGACACTACTTAGTCCGGTTCCCTGCATAGCCGTCTTCCCCATTTATTACCCGCCCCTTATTTCAATATATTTCGTTTATTTTATGCTTTGCTTTCCTTCTCCATATGTGAAAAGCAAATACTAGGAAAATGGAATCGCTTTATTGCTCTTGTTAGGCTGTGCTATTCAATGCAGGAATAGAGGCCAGGTAATATCGCCCGATTGTTTTTCCTATTGCTATTCTTATATCACAAAGGCCGTCTGGGATATTGTTATGTAACAGCACTCAGCTGTCCTATACATGACCAGCTGCCGTGACTAAGGAAGGATGTATACAGCAATAGAATTGTTAATGCAGGATGTGCATCGCCTCTACATTGTCATCCCTCTTCCTCCTGACAAGCTTTTTGGATTGGAAATATATTCTCTGTCATAAACAGTGCTATTGTCAAATCTATTATAAGGCTCAAGACTAATGCTTAAAGAGGAACTACACTCTGCCTAACTAACACTTGTCCCTATCTTAAAATCATAATAATAATAAAAAAAAAAAAACGCTTACTAAAGCATGGAGTCCAGCGTTGTCTTCTTGCTGAAGCTACCTGTTTGCCCCTCTTCTTCAGCACCGCCATCTTTAGGAACCGGCACATGCATAGACATTCCATGAGGTTGATTTACTAAAGGCAAATAGACTGTGCACTTTTAAAAGTGCAGTTGCTCCAGAGCTGAGTAAATAAGCCGAAGCTCTGCTGACTTTCATCATCCAATCATGTGCATTTTCCTTGCATGTGATTGGGTATTCTTTGCAAAGTGAAGCTTTACCTCATTTACTAAGCTCTGGAGAAACTGCTCTTGCAAAGGGCACTATGCAAAGTGCAAAGTCTATTTGCCTTTAGTAAATCAACTCCCATGAGTCTCTGCCAGGTCTACATTTTTTTACACGCATGTAAAATTTGCATTTGTTGGTTAAAAACAAAGTTCTTGTACAATAAAATAGCGGCAGTTGAAATTTTTTTGTGCTGCATGACATTTGCACAATTTATTTTTAGTGCATGCAAACACAAAATAGACCCATTTTATTGGCAAAGTATAAAAGATGAGGATGCATTAAGTAAATAGATATCAATAGATATCAAGCATGTGAAGTGGCTGCAAAATGGCGAAGAACAATGGTACCCATAATTGTCCATAAGTTACACTAAAAAGGATCTTCGCGCAACCCCAAAAATTGTTTTTTTACCTCCAGTTGGTCTGTTTTGCACAATCCAGATACTCACCCATCCAGACGATCCAGCGCTGTCGTGAGATCCTCGTGGCTTATGCCACTTTTCAGTCCTACACCGCCATGTTGCTTGCGACGTCTTTTAGAAGCCCGCTGGCCCTTCCGGGTTCAGCCAGTGCACCTCCCGATGACGTGGTGCTAGGCATGATAACTTCCTCCTTTCTAAATGAAGGGCTATGTCTGCTGGGATATGTGACGCACCTAGGCGAATGACCTGCATGGGGGGCGGGGGCCACACATTAAAAAAAATAAATAAATAAACGAAACAAACAAACAAAAAAAGATGTTGTTATTCACTTAGCGGCTGGGGGGGGGTTGTTGAAGAGCTGCCTTAACTGTGAATTATGGCCCTAGATTTCTTTCTCTCGCTCCAAAGTTTGCAGTGATACCTAACATGTGTGGTGCAAGCGCTGTTTACATACACATGTGCACCCTATGTAATCATTTACATACTAGCTCATTATGAAATGCTTACCTAGGAACGAAGCTGTTGCAGCGTTCTCGGCACCGGTGACATTCTGCTTCTGGGTCCGCGGCTGCGGCCAATCACAGCGCGGGCTCCAGCGCTGTGATTGGCGGAGCCGTGCTGACGTTACTCCTGCACATGCGCACGGGAGCCGTCATTTATGGCACGTTTACAGAAGAAACGGCACCCTGGGCCACTCCGGGGGCGATTCCTCAGTGCGCATGTGCCAATGACGTCAGCACATGCAGATACATGGAATATCTCCTAAACGGTGCAAGTTTAGGAGATATTCTCGGGACCTACAGGTAAGCCTTATTATGGCTTTACCTGTAGTTTAAAGTGCTTGTCATGAGTTGATTCTATGTATCTCCAGCAATTAAAACTTGAAGCGTATGAAATTGTATTTTTAAAATCCATCTTACGCTACGACTCATAAAGTGATGCACTGGAAGATTCATGCATGTTCTGGACAGGAAGTAACTATTGACCACAAAACCATCGTCGGTGACCTTTAAAATGTGTTTTGCCAGCATAAGGAAGTGCCACAAGATAAACAGCATACATTTCCTTTAATATGTGTTTCACTTACTAAACTAATATGTAAGCAGGTGCTTCCAGAATGTTCTCTGAGATAAATGTTTTCTTTACATATTTTGCTCCACAGTATTCTCACGGGGGAGTCTCGCTTTTAAGTTAGAGTGCTGCCTTAACGCTGATTTTATGTGACTGCATCCTCAGCTCGCCTTTGGGGGCGCTAGTGAGAGCTCGCTCTGAGTTCCCCAGCTGGGTGCGTTTAGCCCCACCCACAAATGTTTTGGCGCTACTTTTACTATCTCTTTTTTTCTAAGCTCAACTCTAGTTCCCATGACCCTCCTCAATACTCCAGGGAGGGGTGTGGTGCCGAAACTGGGAGTGGAGGGGGAGCTAAAATGTAATTCTACAGTTACTTCTTTATTTTACAAACACCTAAAGAGACCCTATCAACAACTTAAAAAAGCAGGTAAAAGCACAGAAATGTCAGGTATTTTGTATGCCTAGTTGCAGTGTTTTTTCCTTTCCGTAAACAATTTTTTGATTGACTTGCAACGGGCCTGTGCTGGCCCAGCTCCTCCACCTCTCTGCTCCCCTTCCTACCTATTTATGTAGCAACTGAGGGAGGAGTAGAAGGGGAATACTATAGAATTAAAGATGAGTAATGGCGACACCTATCAGCAATTTCTTTTACAGGTAAATTCCATGCATTAAATACACTAAATGCACAGAAAATCTTATGGGTAGATTTTTGTTGAAGTGAATGGTCTAGAGACAGGTACAGAAAATACATGTTATCTAAAAGAGATAGCACAGCAGTAGCTGCTTGACTTCAGGCTCACTTTATTTAATTGAAACCTTGGACAGAGAAATTGGTTGTGAAAGAGAGGAGAGCGAGTGACCCATTGGGCTTGATTTACTAAAGGCAGCTAGACTGTTCACTTTGCAAAGTGCAGTTGCTCCAGAGCTTAGTAAATGAGCAAAAGCTCTGCTAACTTCCATCATCCAATCATGTGCAAGCAAAAATGCTTTTTTAAAAAATTTTCCTTGCATGTGCTTGCTTAACCACTTCAGCCCCGGAAGAATTTACCCCCTTCCTGACCAGAGCACTTTTTGCGATTCTGCACTGCGTCACTTTAACTGACAATTGCGTGGTCATGCGACGTTGTACCCAAACGAAATTGACGTCCTTTTTTCCCACAAATAGAGATTTCTTTTGGTGGTATTTGATCACCTCTGCGTTTTTTATTTTTTGCGCTATAAACAAGCAAAGCGACAATTTTGAAAAAAATCCAATATTTCTTACTTTTTGCTATAATATATATCCAAAAAATATATAAAAATCTAATTTATTCATCAGTTTAGGCTGATATGTATTCTTCCTCATATTTTTGGTAAAAAAAAAATCGCAATAAGCGTATATTGATTGTTTTGCGCAAAAGTTATAGCGTTTACAAACAATGAGAATTCATTTATGGCATTTTTATTTATTTTATTTTTTACTAGTAATGTTGGCGATCTGCGATTTTTAGCGGGACTGCAACATTGCGGCAGACAGATCGGACACTGTTGACACTTTTTTGGGACCATTGGAATTTATACAGCGATCAGTGCTATGAAAATGCACGGATTACTGTGTAAATGTCACTGGCAGGGAAGGGGCTAACACTAGGGGGCTATCAAGGGGTTAAGTGTGTTCCCTGATAGATGTTTCTAACTGTGTGGGGGCTGGGCTGACTGGGGGAGGAGAGAGATCGCTACTCCCATTTACTGGGAACATTGATCACTTTCCTCTCTCCGGTCAGAACGGGGATCCGCTTGTTTACATACACGGATCCCTGTTCTGTCACTGCGGGGGAGCGTGTCCGCCCCACCCGCTCATTGGCTCCGCCTGCTAGTGCGCTGGGGCACGCGCCCACAATACTCACTCCTGCAGCCGCCGTCAGGTGATGGCGGTTCGCGCAGGAGAGCCATGTTGCCACCGTCAATCCTTGGCAGGCGGTCAGCAACTGGTTAAAGCGGAGCTCTAGGCTCCTTCAGAAAGTCAGCAGCTACAAATACTGTAGCTGCTGACTGTAGTATTACATGTCCACAAATCCAGCGGTGTCTTCACCCAAGCTGATATTTCAATCTGTTTTCGGTTGATGACGCTGCCATCTCAGCTAAGGGAAGCCAGCATTCTTGTGGTTTCATAGCCAGTTCCCTCCCGTGCATGCGCGAAGCAGGCTGCGCTTTGTGAATGGCCTGGCGGCAGGGGAAGGCTGAGTTTGCCGTGGCAAAATCAGCCAAAAGTGGGAGCAGGTACTTGTCAAAACCAGGTACCCCCCCCAAAAGGTGCCAAATGTGGCAGCAGAGGGGAGGGGGGGGAAACAAGCAGAGCTTCCCCTTTTGGGGAGCTCCTCTTTAAGCAGTCACTGTTATACAGTATGGTGACAACGTTTTTGTCCTTGTCTCCCAATTGTGCTCCTGCGTTGTCACCCCATAACACGGACTTCTGATGGAAATTACATGTGGCTGTTACAAAACACATTATGCAGACAAAGGTCATTGTTATTACCACCAGGAAACACGCCTTGCAGCCATACAGCCATCGCTGGGGTGTATGTGGACTGGAGGAGGCTGCAGGGAATCAGCAGTACAGTGATGCAACAAAGGATCAAAAAAAAATATGTGAAAACTTTTACTTTATTAAATTCAGTTATTGTTTACATCTACTTTAGCTATATCAGCTATGTATTTTTCATACAACATTATTCTGCCTTAATGGGAATGGCTGAGAACAGCTCCATGGCTACTCTGTCCTCAGAGTTATGACACAGGAGCCGCCTGTCAATGCCAGTTTTGATCTATCAAATAACTGAAGGACACAATAATATTTCAGTAGTGAAATGAGGTTTATTGGATTAACAGAAAATGTGCAATATGCATCAAAACGAAATTAGACAGGTGCATACATTTGGGCACCCTTGTCATTTTGTTAATTTGAATACCTGTAACTACTTAGCACTGATTAATTGGAACACACAATTGGTTTGGTGAGCTCAGTAAGCCTTGAACTTCATAGACAGGTGCATCCAATCATGAGAAAAGGTATTTAAGGTGGCCAATTGCAAGTTGTTGTTCTCTTTGACTCCCTCTGAAGAGTGGCAACATGGGGGCCTCAAAACAACTCTCAAATGACCTGAAAGCAAATATTGTGCTACATTATGGTTTAGGGGAAGGCTACAAAAAGTTATGGCAGAGATATGAGCTGTCAGTGTCCACTGTGAGGAGCATAGTGAGGAAATGGAAGACCACAGGTCACAGTTCTTGATAAGGCCAGAAGTGGCAGCCACATAAAATATTGGAGAGGCAAAGGCGAAGGATGGTGAGAACGGTCAAAAACAGCCCACAGACCACCTCCAAAGACCTACAACATCAACTTGCTGCAGATGGTGTCACTGTGCATCGTTGAACAATTCAGCGCACTTTGCACAGGGAGAAGCTGTATGGGAGATGTGAAAGAAGCCTTTTCTGCACACGCGCCACAAACAGAGTCGCTTGAGGTATGCAAACGCACATTTGGACAAGCCAGCTTCATTTTGGAATAATGTGCTGTGGACTGATGAAACAAAGATTGAGTTATTTGGTCATAACAAGGGGCGTTATGCATGGTGGCAAAAGAACACAGCAATCCAAGAAAAACACTTGCTACCCACAGTGAAATTTTGTTAAAGTTGAGGGTTGCATGGATTCCACTCAATATCAGCGGATTCTTGAGAATAATGTTGAGGAATCAGTCACAAAGTTGAAGTTACGCCGGGGCTGGATATTTCAACAAGACAACGACCCAAAACACTGCTCAAAATCTACTCTGGCATTTATGCAGAGGAACAAGTACAATGTTCTGGAATGGCCATCCCAGTCCCCAGACCTGAATATCATTGAACATCTGTGGGGTGATTTGAAGCGGGCTGTCCATGCTCGGCAACCTTCAAACCTAACTGAACTGGAGATGTTTTGTAAGGAGGAATGGTCCAAAATACATTCATCCAGAATCCAGACACTCATTACAGGCTATAAGAAGTGTCTAGAGGCTGTTATTTCTGCTAAAGGAGGCTCTGCTAAATATTGATGTGATTTTTCTGTTGGGGTGCCCAAATTTATGCACCTGTCTAATTTTGTTTTGATGCATATTGCGTATTTTCTCTTAATCCAATAAACCTCATTTCACTACTGAAATATTACTGTGTCCTTCAGTTATTTGATAGATCAAACTGAAATTGCTGATCCAAACACCCAAATATTTATAAATGACAATCATGGAAATTGTCAGGGGTTCCTAACTTTTGCATACAACTGTAGATAGTAAAATATATGTGAAAATGAAGAAAGTTCAGAATGTATAGGTGATATAATATAGTCCAAAAAATTCAAAATCAAAGTTTGTAAATAGGTCAAAAATCTTAGTATAATAGTCCATCATAGTAAATGATTCCCTTAAAGCGGTTGTATACCCAGTGAAAAAAAAAAACATGAAAGACAATAGCAAAATGAGCTAGTATGCATCGCATACTAGCTCATTATGAAATACTCACCTTGAAATGTAGATCCGACCGGGCTGCTTGGTCCCCTCTGAGGGAGAGGACATCTTCCCTCGGATCTTGCTTCCGGGTATGCGGCTCCGGTGCTGTGACTGGCCAGAGCCACGAGACGTCACCGGGGCCCGTTTTTCCGGCAAGGTCCGGTGCTATGTGCCGGGCCCTTGCTGGGACATCATGGCGCATGCGCCGGGACATACACAGCGCATGCGCCATGACGCCACAGCTGCTTGGAGGGGAAAAATCTCCTAAACCTGTAAAGTTTAGGAGATATTAATTTTACCTACAGGTAAGACTTATTATAGGATTACCTGTAGGTACAAATCCCTCTAAAGGGTAGACAACCGCTTTAATTTGAGTAGAAATCACCCGTGAAGAAACAAGATATGATAAAACTTCACCATCACTGTGTACTCCATTACTCCATAATGTGAGGTTAGCACGCTTACCATAAAATGTGGGCTCATATACTGGTGCATAGGTATGCGCAGCCTATTGCATTAGGGTGTGCACCTCAAAGCTCAATCTCGCATGCCTTTCTCTGCAGCCTCAGCTGCACTGGACAGTGAATGAATGGGGAGTGCTCTGTGCTGAGCAGCTTCCTGTTCATTCAACGGAAGCATAGTAAACACTTACTTAGTAAGTAAAACACTTTACTATGTTTTAGCCATGAATGAACAACAGTGAGTGAGTGTGTTCACTATGTTCATTTAGAAAAGAAAGGGCCAGTAAACAACATATTGACTACCCCTTCCCCTGCTCTTCTTCCTGAAACATCCCCCGCAGCAGCCGGGGAAGAAGAGAGGAGGAAAACCAGCAGCAAAAGGGTCGCAACATAAGAGTAAGCCTGGGCAGTAGGGAAAATTGGCACTGCACAGAATGATTGGCACACCCCCTGTGCACACGCAGTTATGGGGAATCACCCCACTCACATTCAGCACTCCCAGATAAATGATAGAGAAATCCGCCAGCCCAGAGTTGGATGGGAGGGTGCAACCTGCAGAAGGCAGGCTCCCGAGAGGTAGCAGACTACATCTATACCACATGTAGACCACATTTATATGTCTCAACATAGTAAAAATATCCATACTAGTCCTTGTTAAAAGAAAGCTTTACAGCATCAGTGGCAGCACCCCATGGAGCAAAGCAACGACTGTGCAGGAATATAAAAAGAACACAAGGGGGCGCCATATTAAGTGCAGTATGAAGACACACGTTAATGAGCAACTCACATCTATATGGGGAAAGCAGGCATCTCTGACATTATGCGGCGAAATAATAGGTGGTCAGAATCACCATGAGACAACGGGAGAATCTGGCCACCTATCATTTTACCACAGATTGTCAGATATGCCTGTTTTCTCCATAAAGATGTGAGTTGCTCATTATCCACATACTAGCACATTATAATTGACTTACCTCTCGTACTGAGCCCTCCAGCGCTGAGCGGTCACCACTCCTGAGGCTTCCATCTTTGTCTGGTCTTCCTTCTGGGTTTGCGCTCTCCGGCTGCTTGAATGGCCGGGTTGCAGATATGTCACTCCCACACATGCGCGCAGGACTCACCTTACCATGGTACTCAGCGGGTACCATAAATGTGGCATGAATTGTACATGCGCAGCTCAGACGACGTTACCGCTGACAGGCCAGGAGAGGCATTTATGCGCGAAGAGACTTTTCTGTTATAGAAACTCTGCTAGTCAGTATTTTTTTTTACCAAAATCGGCGTTTAATACCATTTTAAGTGACCTGACGTCTTTGTTCTGAGTTTCACCCCCCTGACTCAGTTGGTATGGCCCTGTTGTGTACATTGTGTATTTTCTGTTCCAGATAATTATCCAATAAAACCACATTTTTTTCTGTTTGAAGTTTGTTGATAAAAGGCCCCTATGTTCAGAGACTAAACTTTGTCACACAGATTATAATTGCCTCCTGTGAAGTGAAGGAGGAAGCGGTGTCATGGCGTGGTGGATGTGGCACTCCATATTCTATACAGTTGAATGACTCTCTTTATTGACTCTGGGATTTTAGGCAGTGCAGGTGTACTGTGCTGTAAACGTATGCTGCAGGAAGATCTTTTCCAGGGTAAAATACATGTCAACAGACCATTCAATAACCACATTCCTATAAGACTGTGCATTTCTTATTTTTATTCACATTTTTAAAAGAATGCATATTCTTGCAGTTTATATGCACAGAGAAGCATATAAACTGCCCATGCAGGGGCTTAGAGTTGGGTGACCAGATGTCCCTGGTTTCCAGGGACAGTCCCCGGACTGAGGACACTGTCCCCGGACCAAGTCTGTCCCCGGTTTTGTTTCCAGATTGGATTTCAACAGGGGTCCGAGCAAAAAAAAAAAAATTCTGAATTGCACACTCCCGCTCCTACTAGCTTAGGGGGTGTTTTTCATTATCTATGCCCCTTTCTAATGGCCATGTGCTGGTCGGAGCGCATGTTCTTCTGCCTTGGCTCATGTTCACCTGCCTGCCTAACTCCTTGCTGTCCCCGCGGAGGAAGAGTGATATTCCTCTGCTCCCCAAGGCAGATCGCCATTCTGTCAGTATGGAAGACATTGATCCTCTGTTCCAGGGATCTATGCCTTCCCTTAGTAAAAGCACCCCAAACACCCCCGCCCCCACACACACAATGAGAAAGCACTTGTTAGGCACACATTTAACTCTTTGATTTCCCTAGATGTTAACCCTTTCCCAGCCAGGGTCATTAGTACAGTGACAGTGCATATCACTGATCACTGTATTAGTGTCCCTGATTCCCACAAAGTGTCACTTAGTGTCTGATTCGTCCGCCGCAATATCGCAGTTCTGCTATAAGTCGCTGATTGCCACCATTACTAGTAAAAAAAAAAATATGACCCTGGATTTCATTTTAAAAATCTGGTCACTTTAGCTTAGAGTGGCAACATAACTCATGGAAAACTCCACATACAGACCGCCGAATGAGAGACAACAGTGGCAGTGGTTATGTGCCAAGTCTGGAAAGTTGAGGTGAGGTCCAGGAAGATCCGCAAGAATGTCAATGACAAGCATTTCTTGTATTTTCTACATGTAATTTACCTGTAAAATCCTCCCTTGTGTAGACACCTAAACCCCCCTGAAACTACCGCTGGGTGCCACCATCTTGGATATGATGTCAGCATCCTTGGCAAACTAAAACCGGGTACACACCAACAGTTTTTTTCGCAAATTACATGAAAAAAGACAGACAGCTTTGTTTGGAACCGCTGTACTAACCATCCGACATTAGTACAGCGATCTCCCCCACTGAGCTGTTGTGTTCTGACAGGGGGCGAACCCCCCGCCAGAACACTTCGATCAACGATCTCCTCCATTGGCTGAGAGAGCTGATTGGGAGTCGGCCGGCTGCTGGTAAGTAAGTGCTCAGCATGCTCATCCGACAGAAGCCGGCGAAACAGCCAGCTTCTGTCAGACAGACCAACATACACACGGGCTGAATGTCGGCCGTTTATTTTGGACCGGCAAATGTCTCCTGACATTTGGCTCTCATGTACCCAGATTTAGAGTTGGCACTCAAACGACCCTCTATTGTATTCCTTTTTATATCTCCCCTGATAGCTACATGAAAGGTTATGAAGGATAGAGTAGGGACGGTAAGGGGCAAAGTGATGTTGTCTGCAAATAGCCCTCCCTCACAATTCTGTATAATCTGCCAGCCATACCCACTTGCCACCTCTCTGCAGTATTCCTACTAGTTGGAGCTCAGAGATTGATATAATGACACCACCCCCCACATGAGTGTTTGGGCATGGGAATCGACTGGCAAAGTGTAAAAGAAAGGGCGACCGCACTCCAAACTTCAGAGAACAAGGAGCTTTATTTCATAAAATCCATACAGGACATCAAAACATCACGTTACATGAGGACAGCAGCATGATTGACGCGTTTTATCATATGATTATGATTGAGCAAATTTTTTCGTGAAAAAAAACAAACCCTCTATCCAAATAAAAAATACAAAGTTTTAGCAGGAGTTGGGTTTAAAAGGGATTGGATGGTGTATTTGTATGTAATGCTTCTGATTTTTTTATTTTTTTTAATGTTCAGTTCTAAAAACACATTGAACAGTTTTGTTTAGTCATTTAAATGTTAAGGCTCATGATAAGCAAATATTGTTTAAATTCATGTGTATTCTTACTCGAATCTTGGTGTGCTTTGTATACTGTATGTTTTCCAGATTTGTGCAGTGATCCAGTGTGAAACTTTTTCATGTGTGTAGGAGGTTCCTATTATAAAGACCAATCAGTGCTGCTCTCTCCTTGTGCAGGGTGACCAGTCTTGTATCTGCATCCCTTTTAGATTCAATCAGAGAGAGACAGTCTGAAAGCAAACAGCTTTTCTTGTGTTTTCTCTATAGAAAACTCATAATGCTTTGTGAATCTTTTGTCACAGGTGTACTCTATACAGTATTTATAAAATAAAAATTTTATATAGATGGTAAAAGTATATATAAAACATCAATTTAAAAACATAGAGGGCTACAATAAAATGGCGCCCGTCTGCACACTGCATATAGTGAGCTTCTTTTAGTAAAAATTGTTTCTGTTTGGTCTCCTACCCATGAGAGAACCCCCTCCAACATGTTTCACCCAATAGGAGGCCTCTATTGGGTGAAAAACGTTGGAGGCGATTCTTCCATGGGTAGCAGACCAACCTGAAGCCATATTATACTAAGAGGAGATCACTATATGTCAAGACAGGGTGGGAATGGGTGCCATTTTGTTGTAGTCATGCATTAAAACATGGATTACTTCTAGTTCACGTTTACCGGCCAAGAAAAGTGATTCAAAGTTGATCATTGCTTGTTAACTATTGTGGTACAACTTCGCAATGTGTAGGGTGGAGCTGAAGAGATTTGTGGTTTTTAAGCAGAATTGGTTTATTAGTGGAGGGTGGTGATGATGAACTGGCACAGTAACGGAATTTTACATGTACTTCTATAAAAAAGGTAATCTGATTCAGACCTCTAACCACAAGCGCTGCAGTTGCTCATCCAGTCTGTTAACCCTTTCTAGAGACACTTGCAAATAATACTACTACTAATACTACAGTAACACTACAGCAGCCATTCTTCGTTTCTGTTACAAAACTTTGTAAATAAGTACGTTTTCTCCTTCACTAATGGGCACTGATGATGCTGCACTGACAGGCACTGATGAGGCTGTACTGATTGACACTGATGAGGTGGCACTTATATGCAGCACTGATAGGCGGTACTGATCAACAGCACTGATGGGCACTGATAGGTGGCACTGATATGCGTCACAGATGGGCACTCATAGGTGGCACTGATAGATGGCATTCATAGGCAGCACTGATCAGCACTTACCCTGTGGTAAGTATGACGCAGGGACATGCAGAGCCTCATCTGCCATGAACATAAAAAAAACAAAAAAACAATTGACGTCAAGGATTGTTAGCTCGGCGACCTGGGGTCACAGAGACCCCAAATTGGTAGGCAGTTAGAAGTCCTACCCCACCACTGGTAAAAAAAATTTGGAGCTCCTATCGTCTATGGTTCCGGAGATACAGGGCTCCTTGCGCAGCCTGTCTGAAGTTATATGCAGAGCGGCCAGTTTAAATACAAGCTGACACACTGTGGTTGATTTACTAAAGGGGGAAAAGACTGTGCACTTTGCAAAGCGCTGTTGCCCTCTGCAAGTGCAGTTGCTCCACAGCCTAGTAGATGTGCAAAAACTCTCCTGACTTCCATCATCATATCATGTGGAGGCAAAAATGCTGTTTTTTTTTTTTTTTCATTTTCCTTGTACAGGATTGGGTATTCTTTGCAAAGTGAAGCCTTACCTCATTTACTAAGCTATGGAGCAACTGCAAAGTACATAGTCTTTTTGCCTTTAGTAAATCAACCCCACTGTCTTTGCAGCAGACTGAGAGGATGAGCTCACAGTGCCTCTCCTCACTTCTTGTCAGAGGCACTGAGCTCAATGGACAGCTTGGAGCCTTGGACCAATGGTAACGCACCATTGGCCCAAGCTGTCCATTAAAAATGCTGCAGTGGAGGCACGCCTCACCGCAGTGCCATAGAAGGGGGGCATGTGTCTCCCTTACAGCCCAGCCCTCTTAACTACAAGGAAAAACATGGGTTTATGTGTATGAGTTACCCACAGTCCCATGTTTTTCTCACACAGTTAAGAGGGAGAATGAGAATTTGCTGCTGCTGAAAAGGTACAAGCTAAATCATATATCAATATGCTATATGTTATAAGATAATAATTTATTATGTATCTATTTACTATGAAATTACTGGTTTGAAGTTATAACTTCAAACTTCAGTAATTTGCCTATTAAGCCACCTGCTTGAGTACAGTTTTTGAAAATATAGTAAATGACCTTGAAAACAATATATAATAATTATTTGTATATTACTTACTTATGATAATTAACCCCTTGCCACCCAGGCCAATTCTGACACTTCTTTCCTACATGTAAAAATCATCATATTTTTGCTAGAAAATTACTCAGAACCCCCAACCATTATAAATATATATATATATATTTAGCAGACACCCTAGGGAATAAAATGGTGGTCGTTGCAACTTCTTATGCTACACGGTATTTGCACAGCAATATTTCAAACACGCTTTTTTTTGGAAAGAAATTGTTTCATGAATAAAAAAAAAGAAAAAACAGTAGATAGCCTGTTTTTTTGTATAATTTATAAGATGATGTTACGCCGAGTAAATAGATACCTAACATGTCACATTTTAAAATTGCGCACACTTGTGGAATGGCACCAAACTTCAGTACTTAAGAATCTCCATAGACAATGCTTTAAAAGTTTTTAGAGGCTACATGTTTAGAGTTACTGAGGAGGTCTAGTGCTAGAATTATTGCTCTCACTCTAATGTTTGTGGCGAATATAACCTGTGTGTATCTGGCTCTGATACCTGATCCCTCACCAGCCACTGACCTCACCGCGCGTCCCTCATATGAAGGAAGGAAGTAAGGATAGGAAGAAGGAAAACAAAATGGAGGAAGAGAGGGATAAAAAAAAGGAATGAAGGAAGGTGGGAAGGAGGGAAGGAAGGGAAGAGGATAGAAGGAAAGGGAAGTAAGGGGGGGAGAGGGGGGGAAAGGCAGGAGGGAAAGAAGGAAAAGGGAAGCATAGAAGAAAGGAAGGATAGATGTTAAAGGAAGTAAAAATGGAAGGAAATGGAATTAAAAAAAGGTAAGTGACGGAAGTAAAGGGAGGAAGAAAGGGAATTAAAAGAAGGAAAATTAAAGAAGTGAAAAGGAAGAAAGGGAAATGAAAGAAGTAAGAAGGAAGAAAGGGAAATGAAAGAAGTAAGGAGGAAGAAAGGGTAATGAAAGAAGGAGGGAGAAAAGGAAATGAAGGAAGGGAAATGAAAGAAGTAAGGAGGAAGACAGGGAAATGAAAGAAGTAAGGAGGAAGAAAGGGAAATGAAAGAAGTAAGGAGGAAGACAGGGAAATGAAAGAAGTAAGGAGGAAGAAAGGGAAATGAAAGAAAGAAGTAAGGAGGAAGAAAGGGAAATGAAAGAAGTAAGGAGGAAGAAAGGTAAATGAAAGAAGTAAGGAGGAAGAAAAGGAAATGAAGGAAGGCAAATGAAAGAAGTAAGGAGGAAGAAAGGGGAATGAAGGAAGGCAAATGAAAGAAGTAAGGAGGAAGACAGGGAAATGAAAAAAAAAAGTAAAGAGGAAGAAAGGGAAATTAAAGAAGTAAAGAGGAAGAAAGTGAAATGAAAGAAGTAAGGAGGAAGAAAGGGAAATGAAAGAAGTAAGGAGGAAGAAAGGGTAATGAAAGAAGTAAGGAGGAAGACAGGGAAATGAAAGAAGTAAGGAGAAAGAAAGGGAAATGAAAGAAGTAAGGAGGAAGAAAGGGAAATGAAGGAAGGGAAATGAAAGAAGTAAGGAGGAAGAAAGGGAAATGAAGGAAGGGAAATGAAAGAAGTAAGGAGGAAGACGGGGAAATGAAAGAAGTGTGGAGGAAGAAAGGGAAATGAAGGAAGGGAAATGAAAGAAGTAAGGAGGAAGAAAGGGAAATGAAGGAAGGCAAATGAAAGAAGTAAGGAGGAAGACAGGGAAATGAAAGAAAAAAGTAAGGAGGAAGAAAGGGAAATGAAAGAAGTAAGGAGGAAGAAAGGGAAATGAAAGAAGTAAGGAGGAAAAAGGGGAAATGAAAGAAGTAAGGAGGAAGAAAAGGAAATGAAAGAAGGCAAATGAAAGAAGTAAGGAGGAAGAAAGGGGAATGAAGGAAGGTAAATGAAAGAAGTAAGGAGGAATACAGGGAAATGAAAGAAGTAAGGAGGAAGGAAGGGAAATGAAAGAAGTAAGGAGGAAGGAAGGGAAATGAAAGAAGTAAGGAGGAAGAAAAGGAAATGAAGGAAGGCAAATTAAAGAAGTAAGGAGGAAGAAAGGGAAATGAAAGAAGTAAGGAGGAAGACAGGGAAATGAAAGAAGTAAGGAGGAAGACAGGGAAATGAAAGAAGTAAGGAGGAATAAAGGGGAATGAAAGAAGTAAGGAGGAAGAAAGGGAAATTAAAGCAGTAAGGAGGAAGACAGGGAAATGAAAGAAGTAAGGAGGAAGAAAAGGAAATTAAGGAAGGCAAATGAAAGAAGTAAGGAGGAAGAAAGGGAAATGAAAGAATTAAGGAGGAAGAAAGGGAAATGAAAGAAGTAAAGAGGAAGAAAGGGAAATGAAAGAAGTAAGGAGGAAGAAAAGGAAATGAAGAAAGGGAAATGAAAGAAGAAAGAAAGCAAAACCAAGAAAGTAAGGAGGAAGAAAGGGAACGGAAGGAAGTTTCTATCTTATTCCATATCTGTCTTGCTTTTACAGCAACACGTGATCCACTGAAATGTGTTAATCGGCAGTTTGATCGCATGGTATTCATTTTTTCCAGAAAGAAGATGGTACAGTGAACAGAGATTTTAAGAAAACAAAGAGCCCAGAGCAGATCAAGGAAGCCTTCCGGGACTTCACAAAGGGGAACTCCACAATCTTGGTAAGGGTCACAGCTTCCTAATCTTTGAGTGCAGCCATTGTATGGAATGAACACACACCACACATATAGACTAATAAAAATTTTCCTTCAAGAAAGGGTTGTAATTTCCTGACATTGTGCTGGGGATATATGATACAAATAGTGCTAAGCTGAGTTATTTTGTTTTAATGCTGAACCAATATCCTTCTTTAAACCCAAAAAGACTCACACCTCTCCATATTTTAACCTGTGTCTACAGACGTTGTACCTGAATCGCTTGGAAGATATAAGAACCACACTAGAGCAGTCACCTTTCTTTAAGAGCCATGAGGTGAGCCGTGTATATGTGTTGTTATAATTTCTTCCTTTATTTGTATGACACTGACATATTCCATGGAACCATTTCCCTCAACCCAAAGGAGCTTACAACGTATCATTCCCAACAAAGTCACACTTGGGTTATTGAAGGGAAGTGAAGCAGCTAGAGAAAATCATGATGTTTCTAACATGAGTTTTGATGTTCCAGCCTTCCCTCCAGTTGTACATGATCCTCTCCTGTACTGAAATTGCTTACTCTGTTTTCACTGCACAATGTAAGCTTCTCACAGTGTGCATTAGAAGCTGCAGCAAATCAGATAGAGTCCACCTACTGGCTGGAGGATCCCCAGCATCACCTAACCCTTTCCTCCCCAACCTGACTTTCCCTGGTCTGTCTTTTTCATTCATTGGATTTTAGTTCTTTCAATCATGGAGGCTCAGCATTACATGTGGGGGTTACCTAGGGCTAAATATCTCTCTGAATGGACTTTTGAGCTTTACAAGTCTATATGATACACATTCTCAAGACAAGAAAACAACAAGCTCACTCATCATCATTAAAAAGCTGTCCATGAGCTCCAGTCCAGTGACTTTGTCTGGCTCAAGATGATGTCATTAGTCTGCTGCAGGCAAAAGGAAGTATTTCCTGAGTCTCCTCTGCCCCATTGATCAAACTGCAACCTTGTAACTTTGTAACAAACAAGAAGATAAGAGGGTGCAGCAGGATCTGATCTGTGCCAGACATTTGTGAACACTGAGCCAACATCTCGGTCCAGGAAATAAATGCTGACCCTGGAGGATGCCTGAACAAAAACTGCTCTGTCCTTCAGGAGAGAAAAGCAGATGGAGGCATTGTCAGGGGAAGAACTGTGATCTCTGTGAGAGATTATAAATACCTGGAGGTCCATGCAGATAGTGCTTAGGCCGGGGTTCAAACCGAGGACCCCAGTGCTAACCACAAAGCCACTGTGCTGCCATTACCGAGGCTTAAGGTCCATTGTTGCGATCTGGTTAGTGAGATTCATGGACGAATATTTTTTTTTTGTCTGTTGTGGAATGTGGTGACATTCCTCCTAAAATACAGCCACTACTAATCTTGAAAAGCTTTGCTCGCTGACATAGCAACCGCACCATAACAAATATTGTCTAAGCTGATGAAAATGAGAGTTCTCGCCTGGCTCTGTGTTTGTTTACATGCAAGAAGATGAATGTTCCCCGGTCTTCAGAGACGTGGGAAGGGTTCCCAGACTTATGCCAGGACACTCGTCCCTTCAGAGAGCTCCAGAGAGGGTCATCACAAGTCACCATCTCCCATAGCTGAGAATTCACACTGCTTGACTGGAATGTTCCATCACCACAGCTCATTATGGCTGTTTTCTTCACCAGAAGATTATTAAATATAGTTGAACATTTGTTACAAATGTTTGTATGCATCGAAAGAGCTTCAACTTGAAAAACATCCAAACTTTCCTTTTGTCAGGTTTTTATTTTGGAGTGTTTCTCCGCTGGGGAGATTTCCCTTCACTTCCTATCCTGGTGACACATAGGGGTTGATTTACTAAAGGCAAACAGCCTGTGCACTATGGAAGTGCGGTTGCACTCTGCAAGGGCAGGTACTCCAGAGTAAGGATGGGCTCGGGCGCGTTCGCAAGTGCACGTGCCCGAGCCCTCCGGGAAGTGAACCCTGCACTGCGCTAATAAGAGGCAGTGAGACATTCCCTGATCGCTGCAGCCGTGCATAGGGAAAATGTCTCACTGCCTGTGATTGGCGCAGTGCAGGGTTCACTTCCCGGCAGGCTTCGGGCACGTGCACTTGCGAACACGCCCATCCTTACTCCATCCTTACTCCAGAGCTTAGTAAGGGCCCATTCACACCTGAGCGTTTTGTAGCTTGATTATGCTTGAAGCCTGAAGATACAAAACGCTGGAGGGGAAAAAATCAATGATTCTCTATGGAGATGATTCACATCTCCACTCTAAAACACTTGAAGCCAAACGCTTGAAGCTTAAACAAGTTCTGGAGATATTTTTGTTGTGCGAATCGGGCAGATTTGGGCGTTTGTATCTCATAGAATTGAATGGAAACCCGAGATTCGGGCATTTTTGTGCATTTTGTCACGCGTGTTTGCACGATTTTCAGGTGAAGTAAAAGCTAAAAAAGCTGAACTACCTAGCAACAAATGATGCAATATTATTCTCTATTGGCTAACACAAAAATGGCAAAAGCCCAAATCCCAAAAACGCTGCATACAAACACGCACGATCCAAAGTCGCGTGAAAAAACACCGGAAAAAGCTCAAAGACGCGACGCTCAAGTGTGAATGCAGCCTTAGTGAGCAGAAGCTCTACTGACTTCCATCATCCAATCATGTGCCAGCAAAATGCTGTTTTTATTTTCCTTGCATGTGATTGGATATTCTTTGCAAAGTGAAGGTGATTGTAAAGGTAATTAAAAAAAAAAAAAACATAACAAACTTGTCTATACTTACTTCTGCAATGGTCGCTAACCTCCTCTTTTTGCGCCACATGCCGGCGCTCCTGGCCCCTTCCGTCTGTCCAAGCTGCTTCCCATGGGGGCACTTGTGTGTGTTTGCACCTGAGCCCGGCTGCTGCGTCCATTGACACAGACACCACTCCCTCATCACTGGTGATTGACAGCGCTGGGAGCCAATGGCTCCCCGTACCCCAGAAAAGGCAGCGAGATGCGGAAGTGAAGGGAGAGAAGATCTGCAGACGTGCACGGCGCTGGATTGAATGAGGTCTCAGGTAAGTAAAAGGGGGGCTGAGGAGGGATGCTGACACTTAAACATTTTTTACCTTAATGCAAGGAATGGATTAGACCCCTTTCACACTGAGGCGCCTCAAAAGTAAAGCGCCTCAAAAGTCACTCCCCATCCACCCCAATGTGAAAGCAGGAGTGCTTTCACACTGGGGCGGTGCGCTTGCAGGACGTTACAAAAAGCCCTGCAAGCAGCATCTTTGGGGCGGTGAGCGGTAATATACCGCTGCTCTACTGCCCCTGCCCAATGGGGCAGCGCTTCCGACTGACACGTGAAACGTTTCACCTTAACGTGAGACGTCCATGTCAACCAGGTTTCGAATCATTTACTCCATTTCGAAGTTCACCAATATTTCGGATTTGTTAAAAATGGAAATCCGATGAAAGTGTGACCCCGCCACCTCGCGATCGCCATTTAGGGGCTATCAGTGTAGCCCCTAAATGTCTCGCCGCGATGCCGACGCCCTCGCCACGCGAAAATTGGGGGGGTGTTCCCCAATTTTTCCCCAATTTTCACGGGCGAGAGACGCGAAGACTCCACCACACGTCGGGGAAGCCTTCGCGACGGGGTAACCCGTCCCCGTCATCTCGTCGCCATATAATGGCGAGTGGCGGGGTTTCTACGACGAACGTCCCGAAAAACATTGCAGGACGTTCGCGTGGC
>BLSH010236109.1:384815-406441 GCA_018402905.1 Glandirana rugosa | reverse complement strand
GCTGAACACATGTTGGTCGAACCTAACTTTAAACCGACTAGGGACGACTTGACCGGACATACCGGACGAAATAAGATATACGTCGGATCCGTTTCAGTGACCTGACCTCGAATTCCTTACCGATAAATTATTATCTTTTAACTTGAAATTTTTATATATATATATGACAACGACATAACACATAATCATAATCAGTGGTTGTGACAGACATGTATTTTTCTGTTCTGAAGTGGTATATCGACCGACTGACAGAGGGTCGACCCGGAACTAAAGTCCGAAGGAGTAACGTACGACACTTAATAAAAGCAGGCCATACAGGCCAGTTCAGCAGGGATCAGCCAAATTTCAATCCAAGCTGGTTGTACACAAGTCGATCTATAGGTAGGTGTACAACCAGTCTACTGGGTTGTTCCTAAAGGATCAGTGCCGCCGGCTATAGCCAGCAACACTGATCATTCTCGGCTGACAGAATACAATAGATCACCGGGAGAGATTCCCCCACCTGCATCAAATACGTGGATGAGGAAGGCGGTTCATTTTTTTCCCCGTTCAACCCGCTGGTTGAATGAAAAAAAAATGAATCATATATGGCCTGCCTTAGGAATAGAAGTGCCACTCCACATATAAAAGGCCAGAGTTATATTTTATTTAAATAATATGTAAACCCTACTTTTCATATTCCTGATATGTGGCTGCTGTACCATGTACTTGTATGATAAAGTATCCTGTTCTCTTTGTAGTGTTTCCTTTGTGTGAAACCCCTGGTGTTCCTGCCAGCCCCTCTGCTTTCATATGAAAAAATGACCACACAAGGCATAAGAGCACAGTGTGGTCAGTTTTCTAGCTGTACTGGGAACTCAGCCTCCTCTCCTACAATGATCAGACTGGTGCTAACACTCCCCTACTGCTGCTGTTTCTCCTCCCAGCTCTCCGAGCTCCTTATGAAGCTGAGAAAAGAGGGCATCACTTATAAAAAAGGGGAAAAGAGTATTTAATATTTTTCTTTTATATATATATATATATATATATATATATATATATATATACACACACACACAACAGTTTAGCCTTTCATCTCTATTTTAAACTGAATGAGTTGTTACAAGGTGAGGGTTTACAGATACTTTACAATCACTAAGGAAAATACAATGTAATTCAGAGGCTATAAGGATCCCCCTTTGTCAGGTATATAAATATATAAAACAGGAAATATAATTATCTTATCTAAACAATACCAAAAATATTTTTTCAAGTACACAAAGATTAATACACAAAAATTATTATTATAAGAAAATATTATGAAGTTAAGAAAAATGAATACACAGATGATGAATATTTTAATTATAAACTACAACTATTCTTCTCAGTAGGAGTTTTGTCCTTGCCTTAGCCATATAAACAGTATTAAAAATCATAAAGCTGATCAATAGTGAAATCGTATACAATCAAAACTGTCACAGATAGTGATAGTATAAGATCTACATGAATTTCTCATGTTATATTCAATTCTGAACAATTAGCACATTGGCTTTTCCTCTGTGATTTTAAATCAAATACCATTCTGGACTTCTATATGTGGTGTAGTGTTTCTATTCCTCATCCTGCATAGGCTGAGATGATGTCCTCATTCTACTGCAGGCAGGACAAAGCATTTCCTCAGTCTCCTCTCCCACAGTGATCAGACAGCAACATTGTAACTTTATTGTAGGTTACAAGGAAGGAGAATGCATCAGGGGCTGATCTGTTTCAGACATAATCATTATAAACCCAGCCAAGAACTGCATAGGCACCATGATTTACATGATTGTGTTATCTCTGAGCTGGCATCTCTGCTTAGAAAGTAGATGGTGACTCTGAATGGTGCCCTAACAAAGATGGCTCCATCTTCCTGGAGAGAAAAGCAGATGAAGCATTGTCAGGGGGAGTACCATGATTTCTGTGAGGGATAATAAGTAAATGGAAGTGTTACACTGACTTAGGCTCCATTCACACTCGTGCGACTTTGGAGTGCACTTTTGATACAACTTTGATGCAATGTTGATGCAATGTTGGATGGGTGCAACCTGGATGCGACTTTGGCTTTGACCAGTTTTGCACAACTGTTGCATGTATATCACTCAGGCGCGACTTTCATGTGACTTTTGAGGTTTTACATTGCAGTCTATGGCAGTTAAGGCGCACCTAAGTAGTGCAGAAACCTTTTTAAAGTCGTTGCTACTTTAATTTACATATATTTGAACGGTTGTCATTGAAAAACATGGAGTGCGACTTGTCATGCAACTTTAGTTTCCAAAGTCACATAACAAGCCACACAAGTGTGAATGGAGCCTTAATATGCATGAAAAAAAACATCTGATGCTAGGTTCAGGCAAACAGCTAATTACACTTATATGCTGAAATATTTATAATTTATTTACATAGTTACATCATTGGTAAGGTTAAATAAAGACAACAGTTCATCCAGTTCAACCTGTGTAGGCGTGTGTGTATAGAAAAATAATTTTCCATATTCCCGTATACTTATTAAGATGCACATCCAAGAGTCCTTTAAAACTATCCAAACTTCCTACACTGATTGTGGAAGAAGGTTCCACATCCTAACCGCCCTGACAGAGAAAACCCCCCTATGCAGCTTAAGGTTAAACCGCTTCTCCTCCAGTCTCATCGTGTGGCCCTGTGTCCTCTTACATTGCCTGGGACTGAAAAGTTTCATACTTATGCTGGGATCACCATTGAGATATTTGTATATTACTATCATATCTCCTCTCAAGCTTCTCTTCTCCAAGGAATATAACTTTAGCGCTTGTAGTCGTTCCTCATAACTGAGGTCCTCCAGTCCCCATATTAATTTAGTTGCCCTTCTCTGGACTCTCTCTAGCTCCAGCACATCCCTTCTGACTTCTGATCCAAGAACAAACCTTATGGTCCATGCCTACAGACCTCAGCTTGTATATTAAGCGTGTGTGGGGGACTGTATCAAATGCTTTTGCAAAATCCAGATACACCACATCCAGCGGCCTACCATTGTCCAGATGGCAGCTCACTTCCTTGTAGAAGGTTAATAGGTTGGTTTGGCAATAGCGCCCCACGTAACCCCACTCTGATTACTGCTAATGATACTGTTTTCATCAGCAAATTCTTGGATATGTTCCCTTATCGTCCCCTCAAATAGTTTACAAATTACCGACGTTAGACTGACAGGCCTATAGATCCCAGGAATAGATCTCTGCCCTTTTTTGAATAATGGTACCACATGGGCTTTTCGCCAATCATCTGGTACCAATCCTGTCAGTAGGCTGTCCATGAAGCTTAGGAATAGCGGTCTGGCTATAACCTGACTGAGTTCTTTAAGGACTCTTGGGTGTAAGCCACCTGGTGATTTGTTATGTTTAGCTTCTCTAATCCTTTCCATTCTCCGTCCTCTGTTAGCCACAAGGGTAGATCCTGTGGCGTGTTGCTAACAATACTGTCGTGGTCGGTATATCCCTCCTTTTCCTGTGTAAAGACTGAGGAGAAGAAAACATTTAGCACAGCCGCCTTCTCCTTATCTGTAAACATATAGCTGGATCCAACATTGTTTAAATGTTATGGTGACTTCTGATTGGCCGGTTTGGTTTCTGTCCTTTGCTGTGCGCACTGTGTTATGTTAAGTCAGTTTATTCACTTCAGTCGCTCCTACAGGAAAGCAATGATTATTATCTCTATAGCAGGCAATGCTCACCGATTTGGTGGGTTGATGTTCTATGGTTTGGCCGCTGCGCTCCTGTTGTGTAAAACACGTGCGGTTATGGTGCTCTCTATTCCAGAGGTCTGCTGCCTGTGCACTATAGCGTGCGGCTAAATACAGCTCTTTGTTAAAACAAAATATATTGTATTCCTCCTTCATGACTCACCTACTTTACAACAAAAGGTCTTATTATCTATTTATGAGTGTTAATTGTTTTCTGCCTGCCGCTCACAGGAGCGGCGTGAGTGCCAAGTACATTCGCGGAGGGGATACAAAGATTTGGAGAATAATTGCTTATTGAGGCTTACAGACTGTCAGAAACATGAGGATGAATTTACTTAATTAGGTTCTCACTGGAGCGGATGTGTCTCCTACATGTTCAAAGGGACGTTATCCTGAAACACGACTAAAATGTTGCCTTGAGCTTCCAAGTTGCACTCGGGTGGAAGTTTAATAGAAGTCAAGTCACCGCAGGTTTGGTGTACTGAGAAGATTCAAAAACTTCCAATGCTGAAGCCTTCTTTTGAAAATGCCAATTGCCTGGCTGTTATTTTAAGAGCTTTAATATTTTTAATATTTTCTGAGTCACTGACCTGGAATGAATAGGGTGCTTACTTATCTCTACCTCGTCCAATCAGAGAATGCTTGGCAGTGGCTCTCTCCTTTCTCTCCCTCCACACTAGACTTGGAGGCATCAGTGGGAGCCATTGGCTTCTATGGCTATAAATCACAGCCTGTAAGGATCACTTTCCGCTTTAATTAGGACCCATATAGGCCCTGATTCTTTACATAGAAACATAGAAAAGTGACGGCAGAAAAAGACTGAGTAGTCCATCGAGTCTGCCCTTTAAACTGCAGTATCACTGAAAGTAATTTTTGTTTTTTAAAGTGATACTAAAGTCTTGCTTTTTTTTCTTTGAAAATAACAAACCTGTTATACTTATCTGTCCTGTGCAGTTGGTTTTGCACAGAGCAGTCCAAATCCTCCTCTTCTCGGGTCCCTCGCTGGAGCTCCTGGCCCCTCCTTCCTGCCGAGTGCCCCCTCAGCCAGCAGCTTGCTAGGGGGCACCCGAGCTGAACCGCAGCTCCGTGTGTCCATTTAGACATGGAGCCCTGACCCTGCCCCCTCTCTCTGCTCATTGGCTAACTGACTTTGATTGACAGCAGTGGGAGCCAATGGCACCACTGCTGTGTCTCAGCCAATCAGGAGCGAGAGTCCTGGACTGTGGGAGCGAGAGGCCTGGGGCTCAGGTAAGGATTAGGGGGACTGCGAGGGTGTGTTGCACAGGGAAGGCTTTTTATCTTAATGCATAGAATGCATTAATATAAAAACCTTCTGCCTTTACAACCACTTTACAACCAAGGCCTGCTAAATAGACTGTACACTTTGCAAAGTGCAGTTGCACTCTGCAAGAGCAGTTGCTCCAGGAATTAGTAAGGGAAAGCTCTGCTGACTTCTATCAGCCAATCATGTGCATGCAAAAAATGCATTTTTTTTTTTATTTTTAACCTTGCATGTGATTGGGTATTCTTTGCAAAGTGAAGCTCCCCTTAATTTACTAAGCTCTGCAGCAACTGCACTTTGCAAAGTGTACAGTCTTTTTGCCCTTAATAAACCAACTCCAAGGCATTGCATGCTTTAACCACTTCAGCCCTGGAAGGATTTTACACTTTAGGACCAGAGCACTTTTTGCGATTCGGTGCTGCGTCGCTTTAACTGAGAATTGCGCGGTCGTGCGACGTTGTATCCAAACGAAATTTGCGTCCTTTTTTCCCCACAAATAGAGCTTTCTTTTGGTGGTATTTGATCACCTCTGCGTCATTTCTGATCGCCGCTATAAACAAAAGAAGAGCGACAATTTTACAAAAAGACCCGAATTTATTACTTTTTGATAAAATACAAATCCAAAAAAAAATATAAAAAAACATTTTTTTTTCATCGGTTTTGGCCGATTTATATTCATCCTCATATTTTTGGTAAAAAAAATCGCAATTGCCGTTTATTGATTGGTTTGCGCAAAATTTGCCGCATTTACGGATGATGAGAATTAATTTCTGGGGTTTTTATTTTTTTTATTTTTTACTAGTAATGGTGGGATCTGCGATTTTTAGCGGTACTGCGATATTTCAGCGGACATGTCGGACCATTTTGACACTTTTTTGGGACCATTGGCATTTATACAGCGATCAGAGCTATAAAAATGCACTGATTACTGTGTAAATGCCATTGACAGTGAAGGGGTTAACCTGCAGGGAGCGCTCTAAGGGTTAACTGTGTTCCCTGGGCGTGTTCTAACTGTATGTGGGCTTCCCTAGCAGGGGAAGGGAAGTGATCACAGCTTCCATGTAGAGGAAGGCTGTGATCACAGCCCTTCCCCCTCTCACAGAACGGAGGTCCGTGTTTACTTACACGGACCTCCATTCTTTCAGCGCCGGGGGGGGGGACATCGCGGGTAGCCGGCGGCGATCGAGTCTGCTGCACCCGATCCCTGGCTCCCCCCGAACACAGTGAGCGCGCAGGTGCGCTCACAATGCTAGTTATCGCGGCCGCCGTCCTGTGACGGCGGTTCGCGATGACGAACCACCTTGTCGCCGTCACGCTGCGCCGGGCGGTCGGCAAGTGGTTAAAGTGGTTGAAAATCTTTATGTATAACCAGTGAAGTGACTGGCCTCAGGTGATACTCGGCGATTAAACAAATTCCCCTACATAAGTTGTACCTGTTTATTGGCAGGACTTTCTTCTCTATAGCTGTTCAAAGTGCTGAATTGTAAAGTTTGTCTGAGAGTTCAGAAAAATGGGGGGTGGAGAGCTGAAGTTACACTCTGTAGTGCTTAGTGAGGAGAGCTCTGACAGGTGATTGGAGGAAAGGGACACACCCCTTCATGCAGCACACAGGAACAGAGATGAGGCTCTCAGTCAGCTGGAGGTGCCTCCTCTGTCACCTTTTTTCTCTTGATGTCAGGAAAACTTGTCAGAAGTGATTCATGCTGATAGCAGAGGAATGAAGCAGCAGACAGAAATGACACCTAGTGCTCTTAATTGAGACAAGTACACACTATAGAGGGATAAGCTTTGTTCATATTTCATGTTTGAAGTTTACAACCACTGTTAAGGTGCACTAAATGCTACTGCATCTTGATAAATCAGGGACATAAAGTATATTTTTTCAGTAGTCATTGTGTTTGCAGAAGTTATAAATTCTGAAAATTTCTCATGATTTGTCTCCCTTGCAGGTTATTGGCAGCTCCCTACTCTTCGTTCATGATAAGAAGGAGCAGGCTAAAGTATGGATGATTGACTTTGGCAAGACCACCCCGCTGCCAGAGGGCCAAGTCTTGGACCACAGAATAGCCTGGGTGGAAGGAAACCGTGAAGATGGATACCTGTTTGGACTGGACAACTTGATCGATACCCTCAGAGAGATGCCATGTGAGGAAGACAACCATTAAAGGGGACTTCCGACCCCTCACTGACACTCCAGGAATGCACTACAAAACACTTTTAGCTCTCCCCACCCCTCCGCCCAAACGATGACAATGCAGTCTGGAGAAGCTCAGCCTCCTGCTGTTATAGGGTCAAAGAATACTTGTTTTAAAATGGAATCTGTGATTTTAAGTCTTGTAAATAGGTACTCCACAGAACAAAAAAAGACTATTTTTTAAATTCTAATTAAGAAAGCAGAAACAAAAATGCACATAAAATTGCAGCTGGCTTATCTTTGTTTCATCTGATTTTAATTCCCCTCTTAATTATCACTCTTTTTTTAAGTTCATTACTGCAGCTGTTGGGTTCTTTGAGCAAAATATCTTGGCCCTTCCAGAATGTGGCGTTGGCCATTTTGTCATGTGACCACAGTGGGTGACCTTCTTAAATACCAATTACGTAATTGAGGTGCTGCACTGCAAATATTCACAAGGCTGCCGTTCATTGTAAATTCCTATATGTAAAATATTTTTAAAAATATAAGATGTGAACTGGATGAGTTTTCCATAATGACCAATCAGATATTAGCTAAGATTTTTTTTTTTTGATGTTAGAGAGTAAAATTAGCAGAATCCAGTTAGTTACAAGTGACAAACATTTTCAGAAGACACATTGTCAATCACAATAAATGCCATATATATTAAAGTGCCTCTGCCGCTAAGTTAAAAAGTGTTGAAAAACACAACCTGCAAACAAAGAGAATTTATACCTACCTATCCCGTCTCCCATTCCTCTGATCCTTGCTTTGTTACAGAGCAATGGCTTCTTGCATCTGACAAATGTCCTGGAGTGTTGAATGTCTGTGTCCCCCACTGCGCTCTTTGGTTCCTGCTCTGGCCCCTACATCATTACAGGACACAGTAGTGACATAGGGCATTAGCAGAAGGAACCGCAGCCCATGGCAGGGGGCACAGGAATTTGATGCTCGGAAGTGTCAAATATGAAGTTACTTCTGATGGCCATAGCTCTGTCTTGAACAAAGCAATGGTTACAGCTATATGTGGCAGTTGGGTGAGTATAAACCATCTTTTTTGGAGCTCATGCTTTTTGATATTTTTAACCCAACAACACAATTACTTTAAAACCTTAAACAAGCCATTTTTTTATTGGAGTAGAGTCTCTAGCAGATGCCATCACTGGTGGTGCAAAGTAGAGTCTCTAGCAGGTGCCATCACTGGTGGTGCAAAGTGGAGTCTGTAACAGGGTCATCACTGGTGGTGCAAAGTGGAGTCTGTAACAGGGCCATCACTGGTGGTGCAAAGTGGAGTCTGTAACAGGGCCATCACTGGTGGTGCAAAGTGGAGTCTGTAACAGGGCCATCACTGAAGCTGAATCAACCCAGAAGCTTGACGGTGAGAGGTTTGTGTGCATGGATACATCTTTCATCTCACTTAAGGAGAAACGGAAACAAAATCTTGACAGAGGTTGTAAGCCTTCCTCTCTGTACTAAAATACATTTTTTTTTATTACTGTTACCCTGAACTTCTGTTTCATTGTGATTAGGGAAGGCAAAGGTTTGCTTATATCTGACTTTCTACTGAAGATACAGTATATTTCAGTAGTGAACTCCTGAACAGTAGGGAGTTCGTTCTACATGTCTCAGCATTCTACATGGCCAACTATTGCTCCTATCAAACACAATAATAGGTCAATATCTTGTATCATTACCAAAATCATGCTAGGAACATTCCTCTTCCAAATATTAAGCTATGATGTCACGTTGAGCTTGGGCAGCTCAGTGCTGTTATGACAATAGGCCAGTAAAATTTTGGGCTGTCCATCGACTAAAAAATACATTTGGCTTTGGCATAACTCCCAAGAGAGGCTATGGGGGCAGGAGGAAGAAGGTATATGAAGGACAGAGGAGAAAATAGATTTTACTCAGACCCCAAAATTACAGAAAAGTCTTTGGTTTTTATACTTCTACAGAAGGGGAAGCAGCCATTTTGTTCTCCGTTCCTAAAGGCCCATGGTAATTGGCTTTGGGTTTGTGTCAATGGACAAATGCAGGTTGCTTGGGCATCAATTTAAAGCACTTCTGAGATAATTTAGAATTCATATGTTTGAACCAACATTTATATATATATATATATATATATATATATATATATATTATGTAGACTGATTATCAAGATCTCATCTTTCCAGTTATAGACTTCTAAGAGTGTAACAATTTAATCATATGAATTGAGTAGAGAAGGGGTAGGGCTACTGCCAAGTCTTGAAATGATGTCTGCATCCTCATTGAAGATATTTTCTCTTCTCTTCCTGTTCTGTCTGACACCTGTCATCTGGACAGGAAATGAGGGGACACATATGGCCATAAACCTGATGAGGTTCTAAACTGCCCTACTCTACTAGAAAATGTGTGCGAACTGTCCAGTCAGGAGAATACTTCTGAATGGGGACACAGATGGCAATAAGTTCTAAGGGTTCCAACCATTCCACTTATCCAAAACATAAACAAAAAATTTTTGGCCAGTTTGAATTCAACATTTTGTTGCAAAGCCTATGTAATGCTATACATATGCAAGAAGTGAATCTAGAATTGCAGCGTCACCCCATAATATTTATGTCCAGATACAAGTTTATTCCAAAGACAAATTGTTTTGAAAATCCAATGCATTTCTGGGCCTGTACTCCACCCCTTCATCCAGGCTTGAATGTAACAAAAAAAGATGAAAATAATAGTAATAAATATATATTTTATACACATTGATGCCAGCGGCAGCAGATTCCTCCATCTTACCAGGAGTGTGGCACCCGCCTCTGTCAAAATACACTGATCGGTGGCTCGAGCTGCAAATTGAGGAAAATTTCCGTCATGTCCCTTTGACAGAAGTTGACCAAATGACCAACTTCTGTTTAGTGGGGACTGCCAGACACTCATTGAAATTCGACCAGCCGCTCATGAACTGGACAAATTTCAGTCAATATATGGCCAGCTTCACTCATCCTCATCACAAGCCAGTGTGTAGATTCTCCATAGTCATACCACCGTGATTTTGGATAGTAGCAATACAAAATTATAATATAATAACCCTCCAGGGTTCCAACGCCTTTAACCAGCTTTCTTGAATACATTTGCAGGAGATGGCAGTCCTTTGTCTGCTCCTAGCAGCTAAGTGAAGCTGAATGTTTATAAAGAGGCCGTAGATGTAGTTTCCTTGTGTCATCACTGAATGGCTGCCCTTTAGAGCTTCCTGACCTTGTGCGCGTTCAGGATATCCTCAGCTCAGCATTGTGGTCATTATACTGATCCATCGCCGCTCATTAGAGGATTTCCGGGTGACCCCGCCTCATAGAACAGCTGGGGGATCACTGTCCCTGTTTATGGTTATTCAGGAGAACAATGCAAAGGAATTCCAATGAGCTTCCCTTCATTTTCCAAGGCACGTTCTTCAGTCTCCTATTGTAGAGTCCCTGGGTTCCTAATAAAGCGAATCTATCACATATGTACCAAAACCTTAATGTTATACATCCGGCCAAAGCTCTTTATAAAATGATGGGATAATTGCAGTATGGTCCATTTTCCAAGGTTTTTAAAGCAGAACTCCAGCCAAATACATATAGACACTGCTTCACCTATCTCAAAGGATTTAAGTTGGCCATACATATTAAGATTTCTCTTCTTCAACCCTGTAGGCTGAGCAAGAAAACTCACTTGATCTCCCCATCCACAGTAACATTGTGAATAGATGAATCTGCAGTGCAGGAAATCATATTTTGACAGCTGGCAGTAGTGGCTGTCAGAATATCTGATCCGTGCCTGCATCTTCCCGATCTGTGCCAGTCAGTTCCTCCCAAACCCTTCACCTGGCACATTTCAACAAAAGTTAAATAAAAAATCAACTTTTCTTGAGTTGGGTGGGTGGTGCCAACAAGTCCATACACAGAACAAATTCCAGTAGATTTGGCTGCAATTGGCTGAAGTTAAATTTGTATATGGCCAGGTTTAGTCTTGTGATTTACACATCCCTGCCACTCTGCCTAGCTAGAAATGTTACAACGCTATTCACTAATTAAGATTGCAGCTTCCTGTGTCCCCTGCCTTTTGATTGGACAGTGACTAATGATGACTATAACATGCTCCCCTGCCATCATGTACACACTGCCTACTTTGCGTTAGGTTCTCAAAATATTCAGATCGCGAACGTGATTCTTTAGGGTTCAGGAGAGGAAAGTTGAGGGGGGTTGAAGCTCACCCAACCGCGGCAGCTCCTAAACTCTGGTAAAAACCTATGTGTTCATTGACACATAGTGGTTGATTTACTAAAGGCAAATAGACTGTGCACTTTGCAAAGTGCAGTTGCACTCTGCAAGGGCAGTTGCTCCAGAGCTTAGTAAATGAGCAGAGGGTCTGCTGACTTCCTTCATCCAATCATGTGCAAGAAAAAATTCTGTTTTTATAATATTCCTTGCACATGATTGGGTACTCTTTGCAAAGTGAAGCTTTACCTCATTTACTAAGCTCTGGAGCAGCTGCACTTGCAAAGTGCATAGTGTATTTGCCATAGGCTTTCATGGAGTTGATTTTAGGAGCTTTGGCAAAAAAATGCCAAAAGCTCCTAAACTCAAAGAGATGCTAATGTACGTGAATCCTAAATGACCTTTACTTATAGCTTACAGTTCTAATTGGCAGCACATCCTGAAGACCCTGGTTGGCTCACTGTTCAGAAGCTCCCACTCTCAGTCTGATTTCTGCTGTGCACTGGAAAAATAATATTATAACACAGATTTCAGACAATTTTTCTGAAGTATTTTAAAATACATATAATGCACTTAATGTATAGCTGGATTAACATGTTTGAAATGTTATTTTAGTTTCAATTCCCTTGCAACCCCATCCTTTTTGTTAAAAGAGAAGTATGGCCTGAGATTTTTTTGGCTATACTTCCCTTCTGGGTCACAGTAGTGCACTTATTTTCTTGATCCAGATTCAGCCAATAGCATCATAAAGTCTTGTGTTGGCTGATGTCACAGAGCCAATCCAGGAAAGGATCCAGATTTTAAGGGATCCCGCTCCCTCCACAGCCTGGTGCTCCAGTGAGCACTGGAGGGGCAGAGAAGAGAGTGGTGACTGAAAGTCACCACTCTCTGCTTTATTAAAACTGAGAACTGAGTGATCAGTGGTCACGTGATTGCTTGGTTTTCGGTCTTAGAGCTAATGGGGACAGCTGCATCATCGGACTAATGCTGCAGCCATATAGGTGGCTACATTTGTTTATTTTTTTTATTTCCCACACTTCTCCTTTAAAACTGATCTTGCAATTTACAATCAAATTGCTCAATATTTATTTGGATTTACCAACAACTGTTGCAATTGGCAAACCAAAGTTGCTGAACTACAAATCCCCCCCCCCCCTCCCATCCCTTACATCAGGGTCCTCATCAGAATCCATAGCTCCCAGTTGTCCCTGATTTCGAGGGACTGTCCCTGATTTGGAACAATGTCCCTCTGTCCCTCTTTCCTCCTCATTTGTCCCTCATTTTGGTCTGATCTATATAGTTGTATATAAAATACACCTTTTATCTATCAAAAAGTGTTTCCCAGTGCTAAACCTTTCATCTGATTTCTAAATTGCTGCATTTATAAAGTCAAAATGCCAATATAAAGAAATAGTAGTGGTAAAAAAAGCACTTTTGGGTTTAACCAATCTATGTTTTTTTTACAATTTTCCTTGAAGGGGGGCATGGCAAGGGGTGGGTTCTATGCCTGCATACTTTTGCTAATAGGTGTCCCTCATTCCCATCACAAAAAGTTGGGAGGTATGAGAGTCCCCTTTACATCAGGTTAAAGCAGGGACCATAGGCACCCTCTGCTGACCTGAATCCTCAACCTCTGCCAGCTGGGGATATTCCACTGACTCTCGCCGTGGGCTGGATACAATTTTGTGGTGGGCCATATCTATCCCATGGGAAGTAGTTTGGAGACCACAGATCTCAAGGCAAGAGGGAGATTTTGGGGGGAGGAAATTTGGGTCATGCCTGGACATACACTTTGAACTTGCACTTTCTTTTTCAAGTATCCTTTGTTTTTGCAGCAGATTGCAGCTGAGCCTATGGAATGCCCTGTTTGTATCTATTGTAGATTCCATGGACAATGCAGTGTCTGTAGTCTTAAACAGTGGCATTAAAAATCTGAACAATTCCCACATTGCACAAGAAATACTTCAAAAGTCAAACATAATGGAACAAGATAGATAGATAAATAAGTTAATAAATTTTATTCCTATGTGTAATTATTTCACTTTTTTGCCTTACATTACTTAATATTTACCAGCGGTGGTGTGACGCTTAGAGTTGTATCTGCAGCACGTTTTTTTTGTGGATTTTGCATTTGTTATTTTATTATCTTTTTATCGGTCTCCCACTATCTAGCTTTTTTTCCAAGTTTACATTATCACATGGAGAATAGCCTAGGTGTCTGTATACATACATCTATACATTATGAAGTGCCTTACCGACTTGCTTATTTTTTTTTCTCTGTGTAATGTTTTTAAATAATATTTATTTCATTTTTTTATTGCACAGAACACTACAACTAACTGCATGGCATACAATGTTGTGTTTTATATTAATGCTTTAGTTGTGAGTTTACAGCATGGCATGCCGTTGTCGCTTGTTTTGTTACATATACACCTTGCTGCCTGTACATAGAGGTTATGCTGGTCCCCTTGGAGGGCCGAAGGGTTGACCGCGTGTTCCTTTGCTGTGACTGTTACCTGGTACATGCTTCCGTGTGACCACATTGTACACCCCTACAAGGGGACACCCATGCGGTGCCTCCAGCCTGGTTTCTTAAATAAAGGCATACAACATCATTTTCGTTTTCGTGGTTCTGATTTTATTTTTTGGATTTTGTATTTATTTTAATTTTTAGCAGAAAATAAATAAATAGATAAACCGCATTAAAAGGATGACATAGCAACTTTTGTTAAAGGCTAGGTTCACACTATTGCAAATTGGATGCGGGTTTCTCTCAATGGAGTCGGTTCACTCCACACTTGGAGCGAATTGCACAGGAGTCCTGTGCGTCTTCTGGTCCATTTCAGGTCCGAATTAGGCCAAAAATTTGGACAGAAATCGGACCTGAAACGGTGAACAGGGACGCGCCGGACCCCTGCTGTGAGTCGCTCTGCAGAGCAGTGTGGACCCAGCCAGCCTAAAGCTGCAGACAAATACACATATGAATTACATATAAGGGAGTTAGTTTACCTACCAAAGGATTGGTACTTCTGTCCATCCAATCTTGAGATTTACACAGCTCCACCACACAGTGCAGCCCTGTCTGGCTAGGCAAGAAACCTAATTCTTCTCTGTTACAGTTCAGTAACACTGGGTTTACACTGATGCGAATTGGATGCGGTTTCCCCCCACATCTAATTCGCATGACAGGAGACTGTGAACGGCTCTCAATTGAGCTGGTTCACACAGCTCTGGGGCAGCACAGCAGAATGGTCCTGTGCGTTTTTGGCTCTGTTTCAGTTGCGAATTCAGGCAAAAATTTGGATCAGATTTGCACCTGAATCGGTGTACAGTGACGCACCGGACCCCTGCCGTGAGCAGGGGCCGCGTCAATGTGAACCCAGCCTGAGACTCACAGGTCTTGTCCCTCCCCCAGCCTGTAGCTGGACAGTGAAATGAGAAGCAGCAGACTGATGAGCTCATCTTTCTGTCACTCTGCTCCTATTAGCAATATCCTTCTTAGCACATGAGCAACGTCTACAGCACCGCTGATTCCCTGGTTCCCTGTGATGTTTCTCCCTCCTCCAGTCTCAGCTCTGCTGTAAAGGGACTTCAATACCAAGTCACAGTCAGGTAACTGATACAAAAACCATGTGAACAAATATAAATCCTTTGAAATAAAGTCACGTAAAACCTAACAATGTACAGCTTTTTTTTTGCTACCTGTTGGTTTAGTAAATACACTGCCCAAAGGGGCTGATTTACTAAAACTGAAGAGTGCAAAATCTGGTGCAGCTGTTCATGGTAGCCAATCAGCTTCTAGCTTCAGCTTTTTCAATTAAGCTTTGAAAAAAAATTTGGAAGCTGATTGGTTTCTATGCAAAGCTGCACCACATTTTGCATTCTCCAGTTTTAGTAAATCATCCCCAAAGTGTTTTGTTAAATCTGTTTGAAAAGTGTAAAAAAAAATACCTGTTGGTCGAAAAAAAAAAACTTCATAGATTGAATTTGGGTACAGCTTTGCATGACCGCACAATTGTCAGTTAAAGTAACACATTGTCGTATTGCAAAAAAAATGATCTGGTCATGAAGGGGGGTAAATCATGTACTGTGACATACTGAAGCAGAGCATGATCCCCTCCCTTCAGAGACTGGGCCACAGGGCAGTATTCCACCATGATAATGACCCCAAACACACCTCCAAGATGACCATTGGCTTGCTAAAGAAGCTGAGGGTAAAGGTGATGGACTGGCCAAGCATGTCTCCAGACCTAAACCCTATTGAGCATCTGTGGGGCATCCTCAAATGGAAGGTGGAGGAGCACAAGATCTCTAACATCCACCAGCTCTGTGATGTTGTCATGGAGGAGTGGAAGAGGACTCCAGTGGCAACCTGTGAAGCTCTGATGAACTCCATGACCAAGAGGGTTAAGGCAGTGCTGGAAAATAATGGTGTCCACACAAAATATTGACATTTTGCGCCCAGTTTGGATATTTTCACTTAGGGGTGTGCTCACTTTTGTTGCCAGCGGTTTAGACATTAATGGCTGAGTGTTGAGTTATTTTGAAAGGACAGCAAATTTACACTGCCATACAAGCTGTACACTCACTACTTTACATTGTAGCAAAGTGTCATTTCTTCAGTGTTGTCACATGAAATGATAGACTAAAATACTAATATGTGAGGGGTGTGCTCACTTTTGTGAGATACTGTATATATGTAAAATCTGTGCCTTACCTGAGTACCCCTGTGTACCCGGCTTTCTCATCCATTCTATGCAGCCTCCTAAGGGGGCTCCCCACACTCTATACCCCACCCCCTCTTTGTACACCCAGATCCCTGTATTGTGCCCCCCAACTCCATACACCACCCCCCCCCCATTGTGCATCCCACCACCACCTTGTGCACCCCAGCTCCATATAACTCCCTTGTCCTCCCAAGCTCACTGGTAGTTGGAGGTGTTCCAGTGCATGACATTCCAGATAGCGGTGGTCCCGGGGAGGAGGGGAAAGTAAGGAGAAGTGAGATCAATGCCACCCTCAACTTCACCAACCAGCACACTGCCATACACTCAGTGGGAGCGTGCCACTTGCTCTCCTTAACTCCACCCACTTTGACCTAGACAACAGCCTAAGATGAAGAAACAGAGGAGGGAGCATGCCACTGACAGTACCAGAATGGGAGTGTGCATGGGCCAATTTCCTGCCTCTTCTCATCGCAACCATCGCAACTGCCCCTGTGGCCTTGCCCATAGGACACCACTGACTACAATTCACTTCCCTCATATGCTATGGAGATGAAGAGAGGGGGAAGTGTTCTGTAATCACTTCCTGTTCTAAAGTGAGAACTCTGCTCCTCCGCAGATACTGTACAGTGAGTCAGTGTTCTCATCCTAGATAAGGTAGTGTGTTACTGGTGAGATCATAAGGTAAAAATAGAACCTGAAAAAAAACTAATGCAGCTACCACATCTAAAGACTGGCAATTTATTACATTTTTGTTCCTGCCCTTATATACACTTTAAATCAAAACGTTCACTCAATAAACATGAGCTGTCTAATATTTACTGCAGGCAGATTCCAGAGAGCTCCTCACATGAGTGATGGGTGTACCTGCCTCCTCCTGCACTCTCTGCTGTGTAACGTTCTGTCAACTTGATTTATCACCAACCAGATATATTAATTTGCACAAAATCTGCTGCCTCAGTATAGGCAATTTGCCTATACTCCAGAATGTTATGACGAGTGACCAGATGAAGTTCCTCTTTGCCATGTACTTAATCCCATAAAAAACATTTCCACTGCATTTGTGAAGGAGGCTTCAGGGCGCCCAAGAATATCCAGCAAGCGCCAGGACCGTCTCCTACAGTTGATTCAGCTGCAGGGTTGGGACACCACCCACCAGTGCAGAGCTTTGCTCAGGAATGGCAGCAGGCGGGTCTGAGGACATCGGCACGCACCGTGAGGAGAAGACTTTTGGAGGATGGTCTGGTGTCATGAAAGGCAGCAAAGAAGCCACTTCTCTCCAGGAAAATCATCAGGGACAGACTGATATTCTGCAAAAGGTCCAGGGATTGGACTGCTGAGGACTGGGGTAAAGTCATTTTCTTTGATGAATTCCCTTTCCTATTGTTTGGAGCATCCGGGAAAAACCTTGTCCGGAGAAGAAAAGGTGAGCTCTACCATCAGTCCTGTGTCACGCCAACAGTAAAGCATCCTGAGACCATTCATGTGTGGGTTGCTTCTCATCCAAGGGAGTGGGGGGTTCACTCACAATTTTGCCTAAGAACACAGCCATGAATTAAGAATAGTAAAAAAACATCCTCCAAGAGCAACTTCTCCCAACCATCCAACAGTTTGGTGAGGAACAATGCCTTTTCCAGCATGATGGAGCATCTTGCCATAAGGCAAAAGTGATAACTAAGTGGCTTGGGGAACAAAACATTAACATTTCTGGTCCATGGTCAGGAAACTCCCCAGACCTTAATCCCATTGAGAACTTGTGGTCAATCCTCAAGAGACGGGTGAGCTTTAAAACCCCCACATATTCTGACAAACTCCAAGCATTGATTATGCAAGAATGGGGGGGCGGCCATCAGGTTGTGGCCCAGAAGTTGATGACAGCAATGCCAGGGGGAATGGCAGAGGTCTTGAAAACGAAGGGTCAACACCGCAAATATCGACTCTTTGCATAAACTTCATGTAATTGTCAATAAAAGCCTCTGACACTTATGAAAAGCAGCAGACTGTGAAAATTAATATTTGTGTCATTCTCAATAGTTTGGGCCACAGCTGTACATCAAAGCCTGGATGAGAGATGATGAACCTCTAGGTTTTTTTTTTACTTCAGGACGGTTATAGTAGAAAAAGTTAAAATATTTGGCCACGGGGTAATGAACAACGATTGCTCAGTAGCTGACAGTTTATTTGCATACATAAAAACCCAGAAAAAGATTACATATACATCAGTTCAAACAAGCAGAGCATAAGGTGTGGTCTATATGATGTCTTCAAAGGCTCAGCTCAGGAAGCTACACTTCTGACATCGTTATATGAAAGAGACAAACCCGGCAGTCATCAAAAGCAAACTGTTACAGGTAATAAAAGTCTGTGAACTTCAGAAAATAAAAAACAAAAAAGACTTTTCAGTTTTTTTTATGTATCCTGTAAAAGTCATGAAATTTCTCTTCAGCTCTGTAAGGGCTGTTACCTGCATTCACTGTTCACTGAGCTGGCCCACAGTAAGGCCTGCTTCACACCTATGCAGGTTGCAGGTTGTATATTCCAGGGGCATTTTGCGTTTTTCAATACACTTCCATTGGAACCAAAAACCAGAAGAATGTCCCTGGCTCTTTCCATAAAATGTGCAGAACGTGACCCATAGGGAACCGTGTTAAATAGACTGTAATGTGTTTCTGCAAAACTGAAAACACAGTAAAAATGCATAGGTGTGAACCAGGCCTAACTTCAGGTTGAAATCAGGCTTGTATTTGCAGCACCTGCTCTGTAAGCTGGGCACAGCGTACGGTTGCCACCTGTCCAGGATTTACTCGGACAGTTCGGGTTTGGTATCATGCGTCCTGGTTTCAGACCGCCTGAAACCCGGACACATTATTCATACTGGACTATGGCTTCTCAGCAGGGTTGCTGGCTGCAGTTATCTAAGCTGAGAGTGTCTGTTACACTTTCTTTCACATTGCCCAAAGCCAGCACTACCAACCCCCCCCCAAACACACACACAGACAGGAGAGGAGTGAGGGCTCAAATTGTACTTCTTCTTTCCGCCCCTACCCCCATGTGTTTGCCCATACTCCAATCCCTGGCGCTGTGCCTCAAAAAAGGAAAGTGGGGGCCAGAAATTTGAAGCCCAGCAGCCTCAGATACATCTGGATGAGAGGTGATGACTGCCAAGGGGTGAGTGAGCTCACCATCCAGCCCTGCCTGTGACTGAAGTCCCCCTCCCCCTTCTCTCTCCTGCCGTTGAGTGAGTAAACTAAGGTAAATCAGGGTTCTCAGAGCACCCCTTACCTCAGAGTCTTCTCGGTACAGAGTTCTCAGTGTTCCCAGAGCACCCCTTATGTTAGAATCCCCAGAGTTCTCCCTTACATCAGAGACTGCAGAGTCCCCCCTTACAGTGAAAGGGAACTCTGTGAGTTCAGATGTAATGGGAGACACTTGTTATTAACTTCATATGATTAGAAATGTTATTTAATCGCAAAATATATGTATAGTTTATACTATAAAAAGAAATTGCTGTGCGCTGCTAAAGTGTTCGGGTTTGACTTGAAGAAAAGGTGGCAACCCTAGCACAGCGGTGATGTGTTAGGCCTGGTTCACACCTATGCATTTTTTAGTGCTTTTTCAGTTTTGCAGAAACACACTACAGTCCATTTAACATATGGATGTAATTCACATCTGTGCATTTTATGGAAAGGACTTCTGGTTTCTGGTTTTTGGTTCCATAGACTTCAATGGATTAAAAGCGTGCATTGAAAAACGCAAAATGCACTAGGAAAATGCAAACTGCAACCTGCATAAGTGTGAATCAGGGCTAAGGCTGGATTCACACCTATGCATTTGTAGTGCTTTTTGCATTTTACAGATTTGCACTGCAGTCCATTTAACATGATTTCCTATGGAAGACGTTCTGTAGTGCAAATCTGCAAAATGCAAGACGCACTAAAAATGCATAGGTGTGAATCAGGCCTTAGGGCTCATCTACACTAACATTGCCCTGTGAAGAGCAACCCACAGTGGACTGATTTTCAGGGGGCAGTTCACAGACACTGAGGAGGCATTATGTTGTCTCCTTGCCACCTGTAACCCCTAAAGCCTCGTACATGCGATGCGATGGTCGTACAACCGAACGGACCAAATTGTATGTTGGATCATGTAACTTGCATACTGACATGCACTACACGATCGTACGACCAAGCCGAACGTAGTGACGTGTTATGAACGTATAAAGAGGAAGTTCAGGTGCATGTAATTTGTGTCCGGCCTTTCCTGACTTCTGAGCATGCGTGTTCTGCACAGTACAACTTGTAGGACCAACTTCTCTGTACACACGATACAACGGTCGTACAACCGCTTGTTGGTACAACCAAAGTTTTCTAGTTTGCTCATACAACTCCTGTTGTACGACCGTCGTACGATGGCTGTTCTAATCGCGTGTACTAACGGTTGGATTAGCATGCAATGGTCCTTCGTACGACCTGTTGTATATGACCGTCGAACCGCGTGTACAAGGCTTAACAGTCCACACTACCACACAATGCACTTGCATGGCTTAGGATTGCCACCTTATCTCTCTAAAACCAAACACATAATAATTAGACAGGTTCTGTGGCTGATTACGGTGGTAAGCAAAGTCACGTAGTGCCTTATCTGCATTAAATTAGCCTCAGAACCTGTATAATTCATATGGGTTTGGGTTTAAAGGTATGAGGTGGCAACCCGAGCATGGCTGCAGGTCATTTGCGGTGCAGCGCCACTCACTTTTTCGGCATACAGTGCTGCCCAAATAGCTGCCTTTTCAGCTTAGTGTGGGGTGGTAAAATTGCAGCTCTATAATATACTGTATGTGTTATTACCGCCTCTCGACTGCAAGTGTAAACTAAGCCTTACAATGACTGTACAGCTGACAGTATTATAAGCAGTTTCTGTATATGTAGTTCCACTCATCTACAATGGCAGCCTATATACTCCCTTAGTTTTGAGCCTAAGTCCACCTAGCGCCTCCAAAAAATAAATAAATCCCCTAGTCAGTGGAGGCTGGTGAAGTTTTAAGATGGTGGGGCGCCAGACCCTGCCCTTCCTTTTTGCCCCATCCCACTTCTTAGAAGCCACACCCCTTATAGGCTCCACCCACTCTGTACACAATGTACAGTATAACTCAGCTGTCAGTCTTAATTCTCAATAAAATATTGCTGGCTCATTCATCCATTAAATCCCAAAGGTAAAGAATTACATGAGCTGTGAGGTCTGCACAGGAACCCAGCACAGACTGGCATTATGTGGGGTTTCATATCCCATCAAGCTCCATCCTAATACTTATTTTATAATAGGAACACTGAAAATCCTCCACTAACCCCTGACACAAGGTGAGCTATAGAAATGTCCCTGGTTTTTGGAACTGAGCAGCTTCACTCACATAAATCTTCATTATCTGTCCAAAAAAGTTCAAAATGTAATTATTCGACTCAATATGACATGTAACACATGTCTC
>BLSH010236109.1:351116-364263 GCA_018402905.1 Glandirana rugosa | reverse complement strand
AATAAAAGATGTGCAATGATTAACGGTTTGATTTAAAGTGACACACACACTTGAAATACTTGTGCAGAAGAGATGTGCACTGATTCCCGGTTTCATTTAAAGTGATACACACATTTTGCAGAACAGTGATATGGGTACTCCGGGCTTATTTATACTTTTTGGACACAGTTTGAAGATGATTTTAGAACAGTTCTATGGCCTCTAATGTTAATTAATACTTTTCAGACCCATTTTGAAGATGATCTCCATTTTGGCATTTTTTATGTTTTTATTTTTTAAAAAATATTTAAAGTTATTTCCCTGTCCCCATTTCTTTGTAGGGCACTTGTCCCACCCTTACCCACATTTTCCTTCCTTTGGCAGACCTCTAGGACCTTCCTGGGCTTTTTTACAGCATTTTTAAGATTTTTCATTAAAATTACCAGAACCCCGGACCCGAACCCGGACTTTTTTTGAAAAGTCTGGGTCCGTGTCCCGGACACCCCAAAGTTCGGTACGGACCCGAACTTTACAGTCCGGGTTCGCTCAACTCTATTTAAGAGCTGAATCTCATGTTTTTGAGTGAGGTAGAAGCTCTAGGGCAGGGGTAGGCAACCTGGGGCCCTCCAGCTGTTGCAGAACTACAAGTCCCATCATGCCTCTGGGAGTAATTGTAACTACCAGCCTTGCAATGCCTCATGGGAAATGTAGTTCCACAACAGCTGGAGGGCTACTGGTTGCCTACCCCTGCTCTAGGGCATGAGTAGGGAACCTGCGGCTCTCCAGGTGTTGTAGAACTACATTTCCCATGAGGCATTGCAAGGCTGATGGATACTATTACTCCCAGAAGCATGATGGGAAATGTAGTTCTTCAACAGCTGGAGAGCCGCAGGTTCCCTACCCCTGCTCTAGGGTGACTAATCCACTTTTGCCATAGTTTCTCTTTAGTTGGGTGTTGCGCTACACTAGTTTTGTATTCGATTTACATAATACGTTTGATTGAATCACTTTTTTGTGTTGGCAAGCAACTCGTTTAGCACATTAATTTTACAATAAGTGGATTGCGCTAATTGATCATGGTAAGTTTTGGCTACTTAGTTGTTGAACAATGTAATTGTACTTGGCTGAACTGTTTCATTTTAATTTTAAGTTGAATTGTACACATATCTTTTGCAGTATAATTTACATGGTATGCATTGTACATGCTTTCTAATGGTATTTTTGAACTGATGTATGGACATATACCACTTGTGTACATTCTATTTCATCAATACAAACACAGTATTGGATTAAAAAAAGGAGTCTTCTAATTTTTTTTAAAAAAATGACAGTTGTTAATGATATGCAGTGCTTTAGCAAACTAAATGTTATTAGGTTAGGGTTTATACCTATTATAAAGCCACCCTACAATAACTTGCCTGGTTATATTGTCATATAGCAAATATATACATGCATTACCACTTAGGGCCACTAGATGCCAGAGTTATCCAGCTTAAAGCGGAACTTTACCCATAACAACTTGATAAAAAATAATATTCTTTAGCAAGGAACATACATTTTACATTAACAATTACATTACCAAAGTTGTGTGCTGTAAATTGCCTCCAGCATTGCTCCTGTCTCCTCTTGCTGGAGGCCGCCATTTTGCTGAATCCAAGAGCCCCTGAGCAGAAAGTTTTAAAAAAGTTACCTTCCTGGAATGTATAGGCAGTATAGACACTTATTTTTAATGTTTTACATTGCTACACCTGCAAAAGGGGCCGGCCTGAAGTGATCTAGCAGGACTGACTAACGTTCCGCTTAAAGTGGAGATCTAGATCACTTCAGGATGGCCCATTTTGCAGGCGTAGCTATGTGAAACATTAAATTGCTCTCCATTTTTAAGCACTTTTAGGCACTGACGAATTTGTAGAGAACGATCTTCTGAGTTCTGACAGCCTTAAAGCGGAATTAACCACTTCCATATCAGGCCATTGTAAAATAACGCCGGCAGGAACATCTCCTCCCTCTGGGTGGACGATGTGACGTCCTCCAGTTCTCGATCGGGAACGAGGCGTGTCCCTCAGCAAATCCCCAATTGGGGTAAAGAGCCAATGAAATTGGCTCTTTGCCACGTGATCGGCTGTGTCCAATCACAGTCGGTCATAGAAACATAGAAAAGTGACGGCAGAAAAAGACTGGTCACATGTGTTCTGCTCATGATCGCCGCTCGTGTGCCCCCGAGGGTGAGCAGTGCAGCGATCGGGGATGAGGCGTGTCCCTCTGACACAGTCCATCCCCGATCAGGGTAAAGAGCCAATGAAATTGGTTCTTTACCACATGACCAGCTGTGTCCAATCACAGCCGGTCACAAATGTCAACAAATGGCTGTAGTGCCATTTCCTGGGTTCTCCAGAAAAAAAACCCTGTACAGTGCCTGATCCCCCCCAAATAAAGAGTACCTGTCAAAGCCCCAGAGTACCTGTCACAGCCCATCAGAGTATCTGTCACCAGCCCATCAGAGTACCTGTCACCAGCCCCAGAGTACTTGTCACCAGGATCAGAGTACCAGTCACCAGCCCATCAAAGTATCCCAGTACCTGTCACCTGCCCATCAAAGTACCCGAGTACCTGTCATCAACCCATCAGGGTACCCGAGTACCTGTCACCTGCCCATCAGAGTACCCGAGTACCTGTCACCTGCCCATCAGAGTACCCGAGTACCTGTCACCTGCCCATCAAACTACCCGAGTACCTTCACCTGCCCATCAGAGTACCTGAGTACCTGTCACCAGCCCATCTAAGTACACGAGTACCTGTCACCAGCCCATCAGAGTACCTGTCACCAGCACATCACATTACACGAGTACCTGTCACGTGCCCATCAGAGTACCAGAGTACCTGTCACCAGCCCATCTAAGTACCCGAGTACCTGTCACCAGCCTATCAGGGTACCCGAGTACCTGTCACCAGCCCATCAGAGTACCTGTCACCAGCTCATCAGATTACCCAAGTACCTGTCACCAGCCCATCAGAGTGCCCGAGTACCTGTCACCAGCCCATCAGAGTACCCAAATACCTGTCACCAGCCCATCAGAATACCCGAGTATCTGTCTCCAGCCCATCAGAGTACCCAAATACCTGTCACCAGCCCATCAGAATATCCGAGTACCTATCTCCAGCCCATCAGAGTACCCTAGTACCTATCTGCAGCCCATCAGATTACCAGAGTACCTGTCTCCAGCCCATCAGAGTACCTGAGTACCTTTCTGCAGCCCATCAGAGTACCCGAGTACCTATCTGCTGCCCATGCCTCAAAGAATATACGTTCGGGTGTTTGCTTTCCAAAATGAAAATTTGGAAATAATTTTGTGCGTAATTCCACTGTCCTGGTGCTCCAGGACCTTCAAAAGTGTGATAGGTAGGAATGAAATTAGATGTGTAATTTATGCTTCTAGAAGGCCTGAAGGTACTACTTCAATGTTGTACCTCTCTATGTGGCCATGATGTGTAAAAGTCTCACACATATGGTATCGCCATGCTCAGGAGAAGTAGCAGAATGTATTCTGGGGTGTATTTTTTGCTATGTACATGCTATGTGTTAGAAATATCATATAAATTGACCACTTTATGTAAAACAAAATACGTTTTAGTTTTCTTTGCACGTTTACCGAAGACTTGTGGAAAAAAATAAACCATTCAAAAGACTCATAATGCCTCATAGATTATACGTTGGGCCTAATAGATCCTTAGGAAATTTTATGTGTAATTTATGCTCCTAGAACGCCTGATGGCACTCCCTGTATGTTGGACCTCTCTATGTGGACAGACTGTGTAAAGGTCTCACACATGTGGTATCGCCATACTCGGGACGAGTAGCAGAATGTATTTTGGGGTGTAATTTTTGCTATGTACTTGCTATGTGTTAGAAATATCTTATAAATTGACCACTTTGTGTAAAAAAAAAAATTTTAATTTTCTTTCCACGTTTTTCAAAAACTTGTGGAAAAAAATGAACTGTTCAAAAGACTCACAATGCCTCATAGAATATACGATGGGGTGTTTGCTTTCCAAAATGGGGTAATTTTGTGGGTAATTCCATTATTCTGGTGCTCCAGGGCCTTCAAACATGTAATAGGTTGTTAGGAAATTAGATGTGTAAAATTTGCTCCTAGAACACCTGACGGTGCTGTCTGCATGCTCAACCTCTCTATGTGGCCGGGCTGTGCAAAAGTCTCACACATGTGGTATCACCATACTCGGGAGGAGTATCAGAATATATTTTTGGGTGTAATTGGAAGTATGCATATGCTGTATGTGAGAAATAACTTGTTATTATGACAATCTTGTGTAAAAAAAATAATAACTTCATTTTTCCAAGAATTGTGGGAAAAAATTACAACTTCAAAAAACTCGCCAATCCTCTTACTAAATACCTTGGACTGTCTACTGTTAAAAAAGGGGTCATTTGGGGGGTATTTGTACTTTCCTGACATATCAGGGCCCCAAGCAAATGAGATAGGCCGTCAGTACATCATGTGTGAACAATTATCAATAATTGGCACCATAGTTTGTAGACCCTATAACTTCCACACAAACCAAATAATATACACTTATTTGGGTTATTTTTACCAAAGATATGTAGCAGTATAGTTTTTGGCCCAGATTTATGAACAAAAATGACTTATTTGCAAAATTGTATCATAGAAACTAAGAAAATGTTTTTTTTTTTCAAAATTTTCGCTCGTTTTTCACTTATGTCAAAAAAACTAAAAAAAAACCCAGTGGTAATTAAATACCACCAAAAGAGAGCTCTATTTGTGTGAAAAAAATTATAAAAATGTGTTTGGGTACAGTGTTGCATGACTGAGTAATTGGCATTCAAAGTGTGAGAGCAATGAAAGCTGAAAATTGGTCTGGGCAGGAAGGGGGTATAAGTGCCTTGTATTGAAGTGGTTAAACCCACTTATCCTTTACAGCCAAGGAAGCTGCTTCTGATTGATCTGCCATGGTGATGCATATGTGATCAGTTATGACACCAGCTATTTGATGGTTTGACAGTTTGGTTGAGGATACAAGCAAATGTGACAGTTAGCAATCCTGGCATTCAATCTACCCTGTGGCTTCCGACCTCTATGGGAGGGTTGGCCCTCCCCAACTTTCAAGTATACTGGTGGGCAGCTATGTTGGTTACGGTCCAATGGTGGTATGTGGGTTCCAGAGCCAATGCAGCGGCATGTCTGGAGGCAGCCTGCCTGGGTTCTCTGTCCGAGTTGAGTAATTTTGCTTATAGAGGACCGAGGGCGTACCCTCTGTCCCCTGGCCCTATGAGAGCGACGTGGAGGGTGTAGGTGGCGGCGCGGAAGCGATACCTAAAGCCAGACTAGTGGTCTCCAGCCCAGCCACTGTGGGGGAACCCCCAACTACCCCATTTAAGATCTGTACCGGATCCGCAGGTGTGGGCTAGATATGGCATTACTACCCTGGGTGATATTCTCATGCAGGGTACCTTGTCTCCCCTTTCTGAACTGACGGCTACTTACGGTCTGCCCCGATGGATGCAATTTAGATATATGCAGCTCAGCCATGCCATGCAGGCCCAGTTTCCCCGGTCATTATCCCTACAGGAGGACCCGATCGGGGCGTTGCTGTCACCAGGCGACCTTTGCAAACCGCTATCGACGCTGTATGGAGCACCCTATTAAGTAAGGTCTCCCCTCGGCTGACTAAGTTGTGGGAACAGTGGCGAGAGGACATCCCGACTCTGGATAGGGAGGATTGGGATGGCTGTTTAAAACTTGGTCCCAAATTGGTTATCTCTTCCGGATATGAGCTTATCCAGGTTAAGATCATTCATAGATTCCACTATACTCCTCAAAAACTCCATTGTATCTTCCCTGATAGGGACCCCGGTTACCCACTCTGTAAAACGCAGGTCAGCACCCTGCTCCATATGCTGTGGGATTGTCCAGTTGGGAAGCACTGATAACAGCAGCTCTACCCATGTATAGGATAACATATCTGCATAGAGGTTGTGCGTGGAAGTACTATAAGGTGTGGGCTCCGTGGGTCGACTCCTAGAGGGGATCGGGGGTGGGGGGATGGGGGGATGCTCTCCTTGTGAGAAATGGGTAAGATATGCAACCTTTATGACCTACTGCCTGTTATGTTGATGGAGTGTTTTTACGTGGACATCACTATATGGGTGTGCGTAGATGAGACTGTACTTGCTGAAATAACTGCTCTGACGGTTTGAGCTATTCTGTATACCTAATTGTAATTTCCTGTATTGTCTATGCTGTTTTCCTTTTGGTATACTGTGTTTGCTATGCAAACAATCAATAAAGCACCTCTGATTGTTAAAAAAAAAAAAAAAAAGCAATCCTGCCATTCCAGGAATGTAACTTTATTGAAACTTTCTCTCAGGGGCTCTGGGCTTCAGCAAAATGGCAGCCTCCAGCAAGAAGAAACAGGAGCAGTGCTGGAGGCAATTTACAGCACACAATAACTTTTGTAGCATAATTATTAACGTCATAGGTGTGCGCAGCCTATTGCATTCGAGTATGCGCCCTAAACCTCAAGCACACATGTGTGTCTACATATATATATATATGGCACTGGCAGGGAGATCAGTCTCCCTCCCGGCACAGTGAAAGAGATGTGCATAAGCACTTCTCTTATAGCAGAGCTGGTACGATGGAGATCTTTCCCATCTTCACGCTGGCACACAGAGCGATAATGCTAATGTGCATGGGGTGATTAGAGTGTGCCTAGGCACATCCGGCATACCCTTTGCGCACACGTGCACATGCTCAGTTTATCTCTAATCTCACAGACTGTGTAGGCATCTGCCTGTGGGAGTCATGCTTTGAGACCCATGGTGTAGATGGAACAATGATTATGGAGGGAGAAAAGAAAAGCAAGAGATGTGACAGGACAAACTCTGCTGCCAGGGTGACACAAAAGAAGTAAACTTACAAGCATAGTGTCTTGTCTTATCTCCCTCATAGTCTCTCCTTTCTCCTTTGCCAGCAGCCTGTGAATGTCAACACTGTAAAGCTTCTGTCAGCCTTCCTCTCTGTATGAGCCAAGACATACCATCAATGCTGGAAATGTACATATTTTAATTGCAGAAAGTGCCATATAGCTTTTGAGGGAGAGAGTTTTGCATAAGGAAGTAACTGCCCTGGGCTTCAACAAAGTGTCAGCCTCTGGCAAGAGGAAACTGGGCAATACTGGAGGCAATCTACAGCACACACTAATTTTGGTAGCATAATTAATGATGTGGAATGAATGTTATTTTGTTAAAAAACATTAACTGTTATCAAACTGTTATGAGTAAAATTCCGCTTTAAGCTAATTGCTCTTACACAAATCTAAAAACACATTTAAAAGACTTTAATTCTTCTTTAAATTCTAGGGCGCCTCATACATGATGATATCAGCCACAGATAAGCCGGAGAGTTTTCCCTCCCGCGATCTCTATTTGGATGTGAATTCATAGTGAGCATGGTTTATTAATTCTACCCGTGTTCTGGGCTGGATCCTGCGGGCGAGAGCCTGGAACATGTGCTGCACCACTGGGAAGCAGGATTTGATGTTTTTTTTTCTTGCTTTTTAAAGTCCAGAGGTGGAGGAAACACTAGGGCTGCCATGACCATTAAACAAAAAAAGATTCTTTCCATCTATTGGTCTTTTTTCTTCTTGCATCCTGGAAGTTATTTCTAAATATTATAAACGACTTAATCCCGAGTGCTGTGCGTCAGATAAACAACGTATAAACAAATAAGTCACACCATGATCTTTGCGTATTTAAAAATCAGGGTATAAAAGTTAGCTGTTATGGGAGAAACTAATTGCCTGGCTGTCATGGGAGTGGGAGGATCCAGGCAGGGTCATGTCCTGATCAATAAAGCTGATTGAGAATGTTGGATGTTGGTGGTTCTCCTTTGTTAGATTGCATGCGATCTGGGGCTGTGCATGAACAGTATATGGAGGTAATTAACCAGGTTCCTTGTGTAGCTCAGCTGTGCTGTTGCCAGGATTTTAATTGTTGAAATAAAGAAGCTGGAGTTTTATTCCTTCGAGGTGAGCAGTTATCCATTTTTCAATTTTTGCATTGTCCAGGTAATAGCTGATGGGGGCCGTATCACTTTTCTTTATTGCCTGGCTGTTATAATGATCCTTTGGATTTTAATACTTGGGAACATGGACACAGGATAAATAATGGTTTATTTTGACTTTTTCTCTGATGTTTTCGACCTGCAATCCTTTTCTGGGTAAGTGACTAAAGCCTAGTACACACGAGCCAAATGTTGGGCAACATCGGTCAGTTTAATAAAACACATTTGGCCTGTGTGTATGGCAGCCGGTCCGACAGATGATGGCTGATTGATCGGCTTCTGTCAGACGAACATGCTGGAAAACCAGCAGCTGCCCGACTCCTGATTGGCTGATAATGTTGACTGAAGTGTTCAGGGGAGATCGCTGTACTAACATCGGATGGTTAGTACAACAGCTCCGACTGGAGTGTCAGTTTTTTTTTTCATTCAACCCGCTTCAATAAAAACCGGCCGACATTTGGCCTGTGTATATGGCAGCTGGTCCGGCAGATGACGGCTGTTCAACCGGCTTCTATCGAATGAGCATGCTGGAAAACCAGCATCTGACGACTCCTGATCGGCTGATAGTGTTGACCAAAGTGTTCTGGAGGGGCCGCAGCAGGGGAGATCGCTGTACTAACATCGGATGGTTAGTACAGCGGCTCCGACAAGGGCTGTCAGTTTTTTCTTTCGTTTAACCTGCTTCAATAAAAACCAACCGACATTCGGCCTGTGTGTATGGAAGCCAGTCTGTCAGAAGCCGGCTATTCAGCTGGCTTCTGTCGGACGAGCATGCTGGAAAGCTAGCAGCCGACCGGCTCCTGATCAGCTCTCTCAGCCAATGGCAGAGAGTGCTGACCAGAGTACTGCATTCTGGCAGGGGGCATCCCCCCTCTCAGAACACAATAGAACAGCAGGGGAGATCGCTGTACTAACATTGCATTGTTAGTACAGCTGCTCCGACTGCATGGTGTGTACTAGGCTTTAGAAAGTACAGAAGCCAAGGAATTAGCATAAAGCAAAACCAAAAGTACTGTATGTGTTTGTGGGAAAGAGTGGAGCTAGCCTAAAATATGTGAGCACTCAGGTATCATCCCGGTATAGTGACAAAGAGAAAGCAAAGAGTATTTTGGGACTTTAAATATACCTAAGTGTTCACATCTACCATACAGAAGAATTGTTAAATCATATGTTTTAACTAAAAAATAGTTCTTTATTTCATACAGTATAAAACACAGCTCATACATTACAATGATCAGTACATTAAATCTTCTGAGAAGGTCATGAATAGGCCATATTATATACTGGTTGTTATTGTTCATTCTTTTTCTCTTTCTTTTTTTTTTGTTATAGATTTGTTTTTAAATTATCTGAGTCTTGCTTGTTCTTTAATACAGGAGTAGGCAACCTCAGCACCCCGGCTGTGGTGAAACTACAAGTCCCATGAGACATTGCAAGGCCCTGACAATCACAGGCATGACTCGTAGAGGCTGAGGCATGATGGGATATGTAGTTTCAAAACAGCTGGAGTGCCGAGGATGCCTACCCCTGCTTTAATACACTCAATTCTGTTGGTCCTGATGAAGCGGATGATCCGCAAAACGTTGACCTTCTCAGAAGATTTAATGTACTGATCATTGTAATGTATGAGCTGTGTGTTTTTATACTGTATGAAATAAAGAACTATTTTTTAGCAAAATTATATGATTTAAAAATTCTTCTGTATGGTAGATGTGAACAAAGGTATATTTAAAATCCCAAAATTCTCTTTGCTTTCTCTTTGTCATAAAGTAAAACCATTTATGCGCTAACCAAAGGAGTCATCCAAAGAAATATAAAATGTCTCCAATCCAAGAAGCTGCCAACACTCAAAATTGTGTCCCCATAAATAATAAAAAATAAAAAGTGTAGCGCTACCTCAAATCACCAGCAAAATTAGTAGAGTCTCAATTTAAGAAATAATGTGATAGAGGTCAGCTCACAAAAAACAACATGTAAAAGACATAACGTGCTCTTGCCCAAAAGTGGATCAAATCTATATGTGACACAATATAACTAAACAAAATAATCAGATATTGATAACTGGGTTGTGAACCATATTGCAGTGCAGTAAAGTATCCACTGGAAATAAAACAATTGTGTACAGTATTCATAATTTTCAATGCTACAAACACTATTCCAAAATATTCCAAATCATACGTATAGACAATAAAAGTAATAAACAATAAGTGTCTATAAGCCAGACCCATAAATATGAATAATAGACCTCCTAAGTGATATAGCCAATTTATACAGTATTTCACAAAAGTGAGTACACCCCTCACATTTTTGTAAATATTTTATTCTATCTTTTCATGTGACAACACTGAAGAAATGACACTTTGCTACAATGTAAAGTAGTGAGTGTATAGCTTGTATAACAGTGTACATTTGCTGTCCCCTCAAAATAACTCAGCACACAGCCATTCATTTCTAAATCACTGGCAACAAAAATGAGTACACCCCTAAGTGAAAATGTCCAAATTGGGCACAAAGTGTCAATATTTTGTGTGGCCACCATTATTTTCCAGCACTGCCTTAACCCTCTTGGGCATGGAGGTCACCAGAGCTTCACAGGTTGCCACTGGAGTTCTCTTCCACTCCACCATGACGACATCACTGAGCTGATGGATGTTAGAGACCTTGCGCTCCTCCACCTTCCATTTGAGGATGCCCCACAGATGCTCAGTAGGGTTTAGGTCTGGAGACATGCTTGGCCAATCCATCACCTTTACCCTCAGCTTCTTTATCAAGGCAGTGGTCATCTTGGAGGTGTGTTTGGGGTCGTTATCATGTTGGAATACTGCCCTAGGCCCAGTTGCCAAAGGGAGGGGATCATGCTCTGCTTCAGTATGTCACTGTACATATTGGCAATCATGGTTCCCTCAATGAACTGTAGCTCCCCAGTGCTGGCAGCACTCATGCAGCCCCAGACCATGACACTCCCTCCACAATGCTTGACTGTAGACACACTTGTGTTTGTACTCCTCACCTGTTTGCCGCGTCACATGCATGACACCATCTGAATCAAATAAGTTTACCTTTACCAGGACATGGTTCCAGTAATCTAAGGCCTTAGTCTGCTTGTCTTCAGCAAACTGTTTGCGGGTTTTCTTGTGCATCATCTTCCTTCTGGAACGACAGCCATGCAGACCAATTTGATGCAGTGTGCGGCGTATGGTCTGAGCACTGACAGGCTGAGCCCCCCCACCCCTTCAACCTCTGCAGCAATGCTGGCAGCACTCATATGACTATTTCCCAAAGACAACCTCTGGATATGACGCTGAGCACATGCACTCAACTTCTTTGGTCGACAATGGCAAGGCCTGTTCTGAGTGAAACCTGTCCTGTTAAACTTCTGTATGGTCTTGGCCACCGAGCTGCAGCTCAGTTTCAGGGTCTTGGCAATCTTCTTATAGCCTAGGCCTTCTTTATGTAAAGCAACAATTCTTTTTTTTCAGACCCTCACAGAGTTCTTTGCCATGAGGTTCCATGTTGAACTTCCAGTGACCAGTATGAGAGAGTGAGAGTGATAACACCAAATTTAACACACCTGCTCCCCATTCACATCTGAGACCTTGTAACACTAACAAGTCACATGACTCGGGGAGCGAAAATGGCTAATTGGGCCCAATTTGGACATTTTTACTTAGGGGTGTACTCACTTTTGTTGCTGGCTGTTTAGACATTAATGGCTGTGTGTTGAGTTATTTTGAGAGAACAGCAAACTTACAACTGTTATACAAGCTGTATACTCACTACTTTACATTGTAGCAAAGTGTCATTTCTTCAGTGTTGTCACATGAAAAGATATAACAAAATATTTACAAAAATGTGAGGGGTGAGGGGTGTACTCACTTTTGTGAGATACTGTATGTAGATCAGGGGGCCGGCCGCATGGATGGGGGGGTGGCGCCCGTGCGCCCTCCATGGACGGGCGGCCACTGTGTTCTTGGATTTGTGGATTGTGTGTTATGAATCTGAATGCAGTGTATGTTTACACATCTGTGTGAGTGGCTCCATTGAAAACAATGTGAAGATCCGTAATCAAAAAACAATTGTATTTGCATTTTTTTAAGACCGTGTGAATGAATCCATGTAAGCAGTGGTGTTGCTATGGGGGTACGGGGGGGGGGCATGCGGACAAGAGGGCTGACATCAGGGGCGGACTGACCATTTAGGTGACAGTGAGAGGAGCGAAACAGGAGTCGGTGGCAGCCTCCGATCCAGGAAGTAGCTCACCTATGGCGGCAGAGAGCAAATACCCCCTACTAAAAATAGCACTATATAGCCTATAAAGTCCCATTTCTAGTAGGGGGTATTTGGTCTTCTACAATCATAAGGGAAGCGGCCGCAATAAGCAGATCAATTAACCTAATTTTCATCTATGGCGGCAGAGCAGGTCGAAGTTCCAGGCTGAGATCGTCCCGCGCTACACACAGCTGATGAAGAAGCCGTCAGGCTGTGGAAAGGTGAGAGCTGATAATATTAGGTGGCATGACTGGACACTAACTCCTTCACCATGGTTGATGTAGTGATCAGGGAACCCTGCTGATATAATTATACAGACTACAGTATAAGTAGTGTAGTGTAGTTGGGGGAATGGAGGCGTCTCCTGGCGTAGTATGGGGGGGATAGGGGAGCACCTTCTCTCTCATGCTCTCTCTCTCTCACTCCCCCCCCCCACGCCCTCCTCTCTCTCTTAACCCTTCTCTCTCTCATCCCCCCTTTCTCTCACCCCCTTTCTCTCTCACTCACTCCCTCCTCTCTCTCTTAGCCTTTATTTCTCTCATCCCCCCCTCTCTCTCATCCGTCTCTCTCCCTCATCCCCCCTCTGTCTCACCCCCTCTCTCTCATCCCCTTTCTGTCTCACTCGCCCCCTCACTCCCTCCTCTCTCTCTTAACCCTTCTCTCTCTCACCCCCCTCTCTCTCATCCCCTCTTTTCCCAATTCTCTCTCTCCTCCCTCACTCCCCCACTCACTCTCTCTTTCCCCCACTCTCTTTCTCCCCTACTCTCTCTCCCCCCACTCTCTCTCTTCCCAATTCT